>JAJJWW010001533.1:0-106170 GCA_023531295.1 Papaver armeniacum | reverse complement strand
TAGTTTAGGGAACTGACATACAACATCCGCTGTTACTAAGTTCTGCAGGAGATTACCAATTTTGCTGGTCCGGTGGTTATGACTGTACATATACAAATCGTTCACCAGCTAAATAGGTGCTAAATGAGCTACATCTTCTCTCTTTCTCTGTGCGAGACAATTGGTGGTGGTGGCCCAAATGAAAAGGCTTTCCATCCCGCCGCCACCAAATTAGTGGGCATGTATGTGTTGGTATTGGAGGGAGTCCCTACTCTGATTTCAGAAAATCCTGCCAATCGCAAACGATAATATTGCGACTGTGGAGTATATGCGTGTAAAAATATCTGAATCGTGATTAAAGCAGAGTGCTCATAATAATACACAATTGATATGACCATTCAGTGGCATGATTAAAGTAGTAGTGACACCTTTTTGGCTCATTTTCTTTTGCCAACCTCAATCCATTAGTAGAGGATACAATGTGAAAAGACGCCATTAACGTTCAACTATTCCACCATCCACTAAACTAAGAGACACAAATATTTTGTCATCATAACCACAAGGCGTAAACAAATCTCAAACACTGAACACTGCATATTAGAAATAATTTTCTTTTTCCATACCAGAGTATGAGTTCTTTGAGAGGAAATAATAATCCATATAATATAAAACAATCTGTCACCGGATATCTCAATGCTTGTGTCTTATAACCAGCACCCCTCAAGAATTTGTTGATGAGTGTCAACCCACCACCATGCCATCTTTTGATCGTCTAGAAAAGTTCAAAGAATCTATATACACACATACAATACTATAAAGCAAAGACCCCTTAGGCACTTGTTCATTAACGTGCACTGAAGCTGCAAATTTTTAATTGCCGAAATTGCCCTTCATTTTAACTTATTCCAATAAATGTCTTGAAAATATAACGAGGGTGTAATCGTAATTTTTATATGGACGATTTTGCCCTTATTCTATGCCGGTAGAAGTGATGTAAAATAAATAATGTGAGGGTATAATAGTAAGTCATAATTTTTATATGGACGATTTTTCCCTTATTCTATGCATTAGAAATGATGTAAAATAAATAATGTGAGGTATAATAGTAATTTAAGTTGTTCATGAAAATAAAAATCAGGGTATAATCGTAATTTAAGTTGTTTTTTAAGCTGTAAATTTTAGAATTCCAAAATTGCCCCTATATAATGTGCACCTAATTTATGTGCTATAAATAAACGAGGGTATAATCGTAACTTAAATTTGTTTTTTTTTTTGAACACGCCCACTCACTCTTTCACCCGGATCAAGCTTGCACGTGCGTATGCCAGCACCCCTTAGAGGAACAGTTGTTGAAGATGTAAATTAGGAACTTCCTATTTTGCCCCTGTTTATGGGTAAAAATCGTTTCCACCGATTTTGGTAAATTCGGTAGGTGAGTGAGAAACTGGTTTAAACCCTAAACAAATGTGCTGCACGTGAGCACTTTCTAAATTCGAGATCAATGCATGTCCTGCAAACCAAGAAAACCGAAATGGTACATTTCATACTTGCTTCGGTCTGAAGTGGAGAAGAAGGGTTGATTTTGGGAGGGAAGCAAAGAAAGGTGTTGAGACCGAGGAATAATTACGGTAGTAGAGTAGTGTCTCGACTTGTATCGAAAGTGAAAGCTTAGGAAGCTTGAAAGAGATGAAAGCTTTTCGAAAGCTTGCAAAGTTGCCTTTTCCGAGAGTGTTGTATTTTTCTCCGGCCGAGACTTGTCGTGCGGGTGGAAATAGGTAAGACCTATTTATACAAGTCGAGACTGAAATGTACCCTGGCCTCATGAAGGAAGAGAGTAAAAGGTAAAATAATGGGAGGAGGTGGTAACCGCATGGTGTTTATGGGTGAAAACGTTTTCACCATTATTTCCTCATTTATTTGATTTGCTTTATTCCTATTCACGCTTTCTTATGTGAGCGTAGTGTACGGCGCATCTTTGTGACCGCCAAACCAAGACCCGGAAAGCATCCCCGCTTTGTGTTGATGTCTCGAGTGTTGGTTGCACCTTGAGTGCAAGTGGCGACGCTAGTGGCGCGTGTGGGCATGTGCCAATGGCATGTACGGAATGCCTTTGTTGCGGGTTGCACCTTGAGTGCAAGTGGCAATGCGGAGATGCTAGTGGTGTGTGTGGCATGTGCCAATGGCATGTACGGAATGCCTTGGTGGTATGTTATGCGTTGAGTGTTAGTGTCAATGTCGGAGGGCGCTAGTGGCGTGTTTGGCATGTGCCAATAAGCGTGTGCGGAATGCCTTGGTGGTAGGTTGCACGTTTGCAAGTTACGCTACCAGCGAGGGTTTTGGCATGTGTCGATAGCACGTCGGCCAAAGTTGGCCTAGGTTGCACGGCGTGCAAGTTAGGCTACCAACGTGCGTGTTTGGCATGTGTCAATGGCACGCATGGCCATTAGGGCTACGTCCCTGGAAAGAAAAGCTACTAGCGATGCATGTTGGCATGTGCCAATGGCATGCGTGGCCAATTTGGGTCACGACCTGGTAGGAAAAGCTACCAGCGAGCGTGTTGGCATGTGCCAATGGCATGCGTGGCTAATTTGGGTTACGACCTGGTAGGAAAAGCTACCAGCGAGCGTGTTGGCATGTGTGGCCAATTTGGATCACGGCCTGGTAGGAAAAGCTACCAGCGAGCGTGTTGGCATGTGCCAATGCCATGCGTGGCCAATTTGGGTCACGACCTGGTAGAAAAGCTACTGCAAATGAGCGTGTTGGGATGTGCCAACGGCATGCGTGGCCAATTTGGGTCCGCGACCTGGTAGGGAAAAGCTGCCCGACGAGCGTGTTGGCATGTGCCAATGGGATGCTCGCCATTAGGGCTACGCCTTGGTGAAAAGCTACCGGCGAGCATGTTGGCATGTGCCAATGGCATGCTCGACCGTGGAACCACGCCCTGGTGAGAAAAGCTACCGGCGAGCGTGTTGGCATGGGCCAATGGCGTGCTCGGCCATTAGGGCCACGCCCGCAGTGAGAAAAGCTACCGGCGAGCGTGTTGGCATGTGCCAACGGCTTGCTCGGCCATTAGAGCCACGCCCTGGTGAGAAAAGCTACCAGCGAGCGTGTTGGCATGTGCCAATGGCATGCTCGGCGGGTTAAGGCCACGCCCAGTGAGAAAAGCTACCCGGCGTGTTGGCATGTGCCAATGGCATGCTAGGCCATTAGAGCCACGCCCTGGTGAGAAAAGCTACCAGCGAGAGCGTGTTGGCATGTGCCAATGGCATGCTCGGCCATTAGGGCCACGCCCTGGTGAGAAAAGCTAGTAGCGACTCAGCGAGCGTGTTGGCATGTGCTAATGGCATGCGTGGCCAATTTGGTCTAGGTTGCACGGTTTGCAAGCCTAGGTGCGGGTGCTACTTTGGCATGGCGCGGCTAGGGGCCAAGGTAAGGGTGTTTGGCTTGGCATGGCGTGACCCAGGCGTAGCTAGGGCCAAAGCGAGTGTGTTTGGCATGTCGCGGCTAGCTTGGGCAGGTGTGGGGCATGATTTGCCATTGGCACGGAGGTGCGGCTAGCATGGTTGGCATGCTTTGGCGCATTTGGTGTGGCGGGCATGATTTTCCATTGGCACGGAAGGTGCGGCTAGCAGCTAGGTCCTGGCCGCATGATTTGCCATTGGCACGGAGGTGCGGCTAGCATGGTTGGCATGCTTTGACGTTTGGTGTGGTGGCATTATTTGCCATTGGCACGGAGGTACGGCTAGCATGGTTGGCATGCTTTGGCACATTTGGTGTGGTGGCATGATTTGCCATTGGCACGAGAGGTGCGGCTAGCTTGGGCTAGGTGTTTGGCATGATACGCCATTTGCACGGAGTGCGCGGCTAGCATGGTTGGCATGCTTTGGCGTGTTTGGTATGACTAGCATAGCTAGGGCCAAGGCAGAGTGCGTTTGGCATTGCGCGGCTAGCTTGGGCTAGGTGTGGCTGACATGATTTGCCATTGGCACAGAGGTGCGGCTAGCATGGTTGGCATGTTTTGGCGCGTTTGGTGTGGCTGGCATGATTTGTCATTGGCACGGAGGGGTGCGGCTAGCATGGTTGGCATGCTTTGGCGCGTTTGGCGTGGCTGGCATGATTTGCCATTGGCACGGAGGAATTAGGGTTTTGTTCGTTGTAACCCTAATTTGAAAAAATACCCCCTATTAATTATTGACTACATGCATTAAATACTTTAATAAATGTGTCATCGGTGACATTAGGTTATTTGGTGTTTCACGATTTTACCCTTTGTTTAAATCCACCATCAACAACCCCTAATTTTATTTACTCATCCAATCCTAATATAAATAAATATGAGGACATAATGGTAATTTGATAATAGGTCACACTATCCATAACACAAAAAAGGATGAGTTCAATTTCCAGCTTGCACGTGCATGTGCACGTGCCAAACAATCTAGTTGTTCTAAAAGGGGTAGTAAATTAATGTATCATGTTTGATTGTATGCTATCAAACGGATTTTTCCATGTAAAAAAAGACATCGCTTTTATATTTGCCCCTGAACACGCCGTCCGGACGTCGGTTTCCAGTGGTTGTGGTTCCACCACGTGTTTTATTTTATTACCTTATTCCTTTTTGATCAGAATTGCCTAATCTCGCATTAATTAGTTAACTAAACACGTGTTCAGTTTCCGATGGTTCATATGAAGTCCGGTTGTCCCTACTGTCTGTCGTTAGGTCTTACCTCTTGTCATGTCTCTCACTACGTTATTATTTAAGTTGTTGTCGTTTGGCCTTATCTCTTTCACTATATTCAAGAACCTAGCAAGATCGGTGTATCTAGGATTAATTGGATAAATCTTAATGAGGAATAACCTTCAGTCATTTTGAAATAAAACGGAGATCTACTTAACCGTGTAATTTCAAAATGCCTAATCTACTCTTACTTAATTAACACTAATAATGTGTTTAGGTTAGGGAAAAATATGGTTTGGTCCTTTTCAAGGTGGTCTCATGTCTATTTGGTCCTTTCACAAATCACCTTTTCCATTTGGTCCATAATTATTAAAATATCTAAAATCCCATTCCTCTCTTATTTTTTCCTACACGTGAATGGTTTCTCTTATTTTCTCCTACTAATTTCTCTCATTCTTACCTTAATATTTAAAAGTTTAAAAATTAAATATCTCTCAAAATATATGTCAAAAATTAATAAATTTTATATATTTCGGAAAGCCCTCGGCGATAGCTTTCCAATGATAGGTACCGTTATATTTATGTTTAGGACTTTTAATTTTTTTCAATATAATAGTAGTTCATTCCAGAATGAAAAAAAGCGAGGCTTACGTTGAAGATGAAGATATTGATGTTTTTATATGGACTTCATTCCAGGGAAATGAAGTTTTTTTTTCAGGCTTTTTATATGGACTTCTTTTAGGAATGAAATGCATTTTTTCATGTTTTCATATGGACTTCATTCCAGAAATGAAGTCTGTTTGTATATGTTTTATATGGACTTCATTCCAGAAATGAAGTCTGTTTTTTTATGCTTTTTATATGGACTTCATTTATGGAATGAAGTCTGTTTTTCATGTTTTTATATGGACTTCATTCGAGAAATGAAATGCATTTGTATGTGTTTTATATGGACTTCATTTTAAGAATGAAATTCTGTTTTTTCATGTTTTTATATGGACTTCATTCCAGAAATGAAGTCTGTTTGTATGTGTTTTATATGGACTTCATTTTTGGAATGAAGTCTGTTTTTTTTCATGTTTTTATATGGACTTCATTCCAGAAATGAAGTTTGTTTGTATATGTTTTGTATGGACTTCATTTCTGGAATGAAGTCTGTTTTTTTTAAGTTTTTATATGGACTTCATTCCAGAATATAATAGTTCATCAATGTAGTTCATTTTGTAGAATGAACTCGTATAATAGTTCATTTTATAGCTAAAAAATAAAGCAAAAAAATAAAAGCTCCGAAACATAGCGACAATGGTACTCGTTGGAAAGCTATCGTCGAGGGCTTTCCGAATATATAAAATTTATCATTTTTAGACATATGGTTCAAAAGATATTTAAGTTTTAAGTTTTATTTATTTATTTTTATTAAGTGAGAGAAAAAAACAAAGAGGTGTGACATCACTTAGGGCCAAACCATTATTTTCTAGGACCAAACAATAATATAAGGGTGTTTTTGCCACTACAAAATGATATTTACATCATCCATGACATCACCCTAGGACCAAACTATAATTTTTAGGACCAAATGATAATTTATATTACCAAATAGGACCAAACAGACAATTGACTAGGTCAATTGGACTAGAATCTCTCTAATATATTATTTCTAGGACCATATGGTATTTCCTACTTTAGGTTAATTATTTGTTAGTTAATTAGTTGAATTAAAATTCTCAAATTAGGTATTATTTGGATTGAACTCATGGATTATGTGTTATAATTTTTGAGGATTTTTTTTGAGATTTTTTTTGTAACAGAAATGAAACCACACTAGCCAAACACTTCTACGAAGTGGATTGCAAAGCTGTTGAGTGATTTTATACTCAAAATTATAGAAAGAATCAACATTTTCAATTCTGAAAGTATGAAAAGTCAGATAGGTCGACAAAAAACTACCCTGTCGACTATAGGATTTTGACACAAAGAGAAAGGTGTTTAGAAATGCGTGAGTAGTCGGCAAGGTATTAATTTCATAACCTGCCGACTAAAATATAGTCGGCAAGGTATGGGGATGAATACTTAGTGACAACCTCAGAATCGCTAATTTCAAAGATGAAAGTCGGCACGGTATTCAACCTTATACCCTGCCGACTATATTTTAGTCGGCAAGGTCGACAAAAAAATACCCTACCGACTTTTGATTGGTTTTGATTCTTTTTTTTTTCATCATGTATAGTTAGAGTTTGAAGAAAGACTTCGAATTTTTTTTTGAATATGTTTTAGTCATGGTTATTTTATTGTATTAATAGTATAGGCAATTTAGTCTTTTAACACCTTTTAGACACCCCTTAGCACACTAATTTGGATGGGAACAAAATGGGTCCCAATCTCACCAGGTTCAAGAATGGAAATTTCTTTTTAAGTTTTTTTTTCCCCAATAGTTTCATTCGAATGAAAAGCATCACTTCCCTTTGCGAGTAGCGAATACCCTCACACCATGTTTTGATTTTTCTTTTTGGCATTTGATTTATCAGGATCTGACTCATTTAAACATGACTGAAATCATTTGGTTTATCGGATCTGGTTTAAAATGGTTGTTTGATGAGTCATATTTGATTCATCTGAAATATGCAAATCAGTAGGTTTGTCCCATGAGTCAGGTATATTTTTACCTGGTTCCAAAGGATCCGAGTCAGGGTTAGGCCCGAGTCATGTAACGAATCAGATCTGACTCAAAATATTAAATAAATAGAAAACGGTCAGACATTTCACGTCGGAGTCAGGAATTGATTCACATCTGGATGCCGAGTTAGATGCAAAAAAAAAAAAATGTTGTCATTCTCCAAAATTTGTTCAGACTCTAGTGAACTAGCTAGTGTCTGAAAGTCTTCACTAAGCAGTTGAGGATATGTCGTTTTGGTGTGAGCGGCTAAAATATTGCCACTTACACCTTGTTTGTTTTTTCCTGACTCATCTGAGTCATATGAATCTGACTCGTCTAGATCTGACTGATATCACCTGACTTATCTGGATCTGACTCAATATGTTTGTTTTTTGAGTCATACCCGGCTCATCTGACTCAACAATATGTGAGTCAGTGGCTTGGTCATATGAGTCAGGGGCATTTTATTCACTGACTCAAAAATATGCGAGTCAGATTTGACTCAAAATAAAAAACAAACAATCTGACATCCAAATCAAGTCGAGTCAGAATAAGACGTCGATTCGAAGATAAAACAAACACACTCTTAGTTTCTCCAGCAAAACTAACATGAAGCTCAATCGTCCATTTGGGATTAAAAAAAAAAAGTGACCAGCTAAATTTTCGTCGTCTAAGTAAATTTTTCTCTTATGTGGCAAAAAATGAGACGCATAGTGGGTTCTATCCTACGTCACTTCTTCTCTTCTCCGCATTGATAGGGGTAGTGGGTTCAAACTTATTATCCCATAACCCTTGCTCTAATGAACTGTGGGTTTATACAACTTCAACACCGCTCACTCCCACCAAAAGTTATTCTATTGGACTCTTACTTTTTTTTTTCTCTTTTTTTCGCGTTACTCCAGCAAATCAAAAAATTTATTAGAAAATAAAGAAGAAAAGAAAGGGAAAGTACAAAAAGTGGAACATAAACCAAAACCTCTAAAGAGGTTTAGTAACCAAACTTATAGAAAGGAAAGCCATGAGAGGTATGCACATTCTTCTCAAAACGAAGTCAGGTGGTAGATCCCACCAGGTGTTCCTAGTTGACGTATCATATCGTCTCGCTAAGAGGCTAGCACATCTAGAAGTTTAAAATGTGTCGTCCTTTCTAACCCAACTCATGAAGTCACATGCTACGCATGATACGTGTCGTCTTTGTGTTGTGACGGAAATTAAGGCGTGCCCTGCTGTGTCGTGTTAGACGATGCATGTGTTTTTGCTATGATTTGAAGAAAAATAAACGTGATGTAACTTGTTATGTTGTTCCTGAAACATTTATATTTTCCAAATATTTAGGTATTATATGTGTTGTTATAAAAATAAATCAACATAACGCAGATAAAATGTCAAAAAAATTCCAGAACAAAGACTCTTATGAAAAATATACATGAACCGTAATGTATTGACTCATTTTGTATATTTATGGATGTGTAATGACCCGTCCCTCCACCGATATTGTATCCACTTAGCTACTACGATTATCCGGCAGTGTGGGATTTTAACGGGTATCCACGTGGTAATCCAACAGAAACTTTCCGGAAGGTCACCCATCCCTAGATTAAATCCGCCAGACCACGCTTAACTGCAAAGTTTTTTTGCCAACTCTAAAGCCAATTGTTCTTAAAATCCCTCGGTGTTAGGCAGTGGCGGAACCAGAAAATGAATGTAGGGGTGGCTTGAAAACAAATTGGCTTGACTTGGGCAGGCTTAAGCCTATTGTTTAGGCTTGATTTTTTATAACCAAAAGCAACTGCACCACAAAACGAAAGATTTTTCTGGACTTAAGCCAGCCCTAGTCACAACATAGATCCGCCCCTGGTGTTAGGAAAGGACAAACTATTACCTATATTCCAATCGGTGAACCCTACAAGCAGAATTGAGGTATTACAATACCAGCACCTTTAATTGAAGTCGTCCTCGACTCCAGAATATATTCAAGCCTAGATCTCCGACGTTCCATGCCCCTCACGAGAATAGTACCTGACCCAACCCATCCAGTGTACTCTATCACCCTCGGCAGGTGACCCGTCATCGGTTCTGATACCAAACTCTAACACCCCAATTTTCAATGTCGTATTCTAGCCCGAATACAATGCCCAAACCGGAGATGTTACGTCAATATCATAGCCGAAACCCGATTACTAAGCCCAAGCTCATTACACAATTTATTTGGGCTAGTTTAATTTATTAATTATTTACTATAGGGCATCACAATTTGGAGACAGGGAGGGGGCCAGCAAAAGACATGGGGAATGCGAAAGGACTGAAGCTTTTAAATAGCAAAGAATCTAATGTTTCTTTCTCTTGACTTTCTATTTATTTACTCTCTCTTTTCTCTCTTAAAATACAAAAAAACAATATCCAGAGTCCAGACAAACAATTTAGGAAGTTTTTGTTTGATGCATCAACACTGAACCAAAAACCCCAAATTCATCTCTAAACCATGATTCTTCTTCTTAGCAACCCCAAAGCAAAAGAAATTTAATTGCATCACAGTTTTGCTTCTTCTTGATTCTTCTTCTTCTTCTTCTTAAACCATAACCAAAACCCTTTGATCATCACATCTCTAATCAAAATGAAAAAACTTGATAATCATGGCAGAAGAAAGGCTAACAAGAGCAATTGAAGAAGGATTGAAACTATCAAAAAGAATCTTATTATGTAAACAAAACAGTAACAAATATTACTCTGTTTCACTCCCTCCACAACAACCTGTAATGGAGAATAAATTTTCCAAGAAATTATCATCTTCATCATCATTTAATTATTCAACTCATCTATTACCAACATCTCCGATGGTTTATGCAGTGATTTCTGATCCAGAAATAGTTGATAATCCTGATATACCAAGTTATCAACCACATATACATGGAAAATGTGTTCCGCCAGCTTTGATTCCTCTGCATATGAATGAAATTTCAGTGGAAATTGATTGTTTTCTTGATACTGCTTTTGTTACTGTTATTGGGTTATGGAGAGTTCATTGCGTTAAGCGGAATAGGGTTTGTTCTTGCCGGTTGATTGTGCCGATGACGGAACAGGTCAGCTTTTTTCTGTATGTTTTAAGAAATTCTTTCAAGTTTTTTTTCTAAGTACTGACATTTCAATTCTGCTTGGCATCCGGGACAAATTATGTTTTAGTTCGACTTTGAGCCTTTAGAGATACTACTGCTTTAACATGTTTGAGTAGAAAGGTGTGTTATATGAAAATGAATGCCACTTGTTTGGTTTAAGGATACCTGTGACTGAGTGATTCCTTTGACCAAGGAAAAATGTTGGGATGTCATTCTGAGTTGATAGCAAGTCTGAGTATCTTAGGTGAATGTATCGGGAGACCGCCTTAACTTCATCAACCATTGAAGATCAGCCGTTCGGTCGTTTCAATTTTCATGTTTGGAAAAGCTTCTTCCAAATTGAAGCAATTTTGGGAAGAAAATTTTCATTTCGTTTCATTTTAGTTTTAGTAACATTTTCATTTTTTTCCCGTTTCATTTTAGACAAGGGGTGTTGCAAAATATTTCTAGATGACATTCATTTGCCAGAGGTAGCGAGTGTAATACTCTCTATTTCAGTTGACTACATTTTCTAGACATTAGCATTTGCATTATTTCTTGTACTTAAGAGAGACATGATTTGGCTGACAGGGTTCAGTTCTAGGTGTTGAGGTGGATGTTAATGGAAAACTACATAGACAATACACAACTGAGCTAATCCCCTTGGAAGAAAAAATGGATACTGGGAAACTAGGGAAATCCCACCGTGGAGGCTTCTTAACACCTGAAATGTTTGCCTTAACAATACCACAGGTAGTTTGAATCCATTGTCATTATTGTTGTTGTCTAATGTATCTGCTAACAGAATTCATGTGTATTTTTGACCCACGTTTTCCTAAGGCTGAAGGCGGTTCAGATATATCAGTTAAAATCAATTGGTCACAGAAATTGTCATTTAATAGTGGGCAGTTCTCACTTAGTATACCTTTCAAGTTTCCTGAATTCGTCAGTCCTCCTGGAAAGGAAAATCCCAAAATCGAAAAAATAACTTTGAATGTAGAATCTGGTACTGGAACTGAAGTTCTAGGCCTGCAAGCTAGCCATCCTTTGAAGGTCAGTTTCCATCAAAGTTCAAACTTGTATTATCTGACATTCGCATTTGTATTGCTTTAAAGTAACCCAGTGAAGGATTCAATGATTTTCAGGTTGTAACAAAGCAAGCGGGGAGGTTAGAGTGTTCATATGAAGCAGATGTGTCGACATGGTCACAAATTGAATTCAGGTTTTCATACACGATAAGTTGCACAATGGTTAGTTGCTATACAGTATTCCTATCCTTGCCCTATACTGTACATGAGTTAAAGAGCAGAGCTAGATTTACTTGCTTGGTTTATCGTGATTGTCTCAGGTTTCTTCCAGTGACATAATGGGGGGGTTGCTGTTACATTCTCCGTCAAAGCAAGACTTTGATCAAAGGGAGAAGTTCTGCTTTTACCTTTTTCCCGGCAATAACCAGAGCAAAAAGGTGTGAGATGTATTATTGATTGCAGGCATATATCTTTCGAACATGGTATATCCAATATGTGCACTCTTACACCATTTACAAATTGTTGTTAGGTGTTTAGAAAGGAAGTTGTATTTCTCATTGATATCAGTGGAAGCATGCAAGGAAGGCCCCTTGAGAGCATCAAGGAAGCGCTGTATGCAGCTCTAATGAATCTCAATCAGGAGGACTCATTTAGTCTTATAGCTTTCAGTGGAGAAACTTTCTTATTCTCATCGTCACTTCAATTGGCAACCACAGAAGCAATTGAACAAGCTACTGAATGGATGCAGATGCACTTTGTTGCAGCGGGTGGAACTAACATTCTACAACCCCTGAGTCAAGTAGAGTTTTCTTCTGAGTAATTTTCAATTGGTTTACTTGTCTAAGTTGGTTTTTTATATTCACAGTTGTTATCCCAATCCTGTTTTCCTGTAGGCAATGGAGATGTTCTCTAATACATTGGATTCCAAAACAATACCTCTCATATTTCTCATTACGGATGGAAGTGTTGAAAATGAAAAACACATATGTGAACTTGTACGAAATCAAGTGACAACTAGAGGGTCTAGATTTCCTCGCATTTCCACATTTGGTATAGGTAAGTAATTCTTCACTTTAATTCAAACAATGCTCGTTTTTTCGTTGCACATTCTTCGAAATGGTATTTCAGCTTAGAAAAAATAAAACATTGTGCAATAATCATCCTAGCAACAAAGACTTAATTTGTATGCCAATCGTGTAATCTAACTGACTGTTGGAATTCCTAGGTTTGCACTGCAACCACTATTTCTTGCGAATGCTTGCACTGATCAGTAAAGGCCATTATGGTGCTGCATTGCATCCAGGTGAATCCTGAACTCTAACAAATACTTTGACATTCAAACTTTTTGTCAACTATAAGATCTTCATTTGAAACAAAAGTTTTTGTTTTGCCTTTCTCATTTTATCCAGATCTTATTGATATCCAATTCCAAAGACTATATACTACAGCCTCATCCACAGTTCTTGCGAATATAACTGTCGATAAATTAAATTATTTAGATGCAATTGAGGTTTGCTTACTCTGACTATCTTTGTATAAGTTTCGGCTAAGTTGTAATAATTTGTGCACTTGGTGAACTTTTTCTACTTCGACTGGTTTTGTTTCTTCGGTGTTCTTAAAAATAGTTGTTTTCTGTTTTCATTTCTGTAGGTTTATCCTCAATGTATTCCGGATCTTTCCTCTGGAAACCCATTGATAGTTTCCGGAAGATATAAAGGGGAATTCCCTGATTCTCTTAAAGTTAGTGGTTTCTTCTCAGATATGAGTAACTTCACAATAAACTTGAAAGCACAAAGGGCAAAGGGAGTCTCTCTTGACAGGGTAAGTTGCTAACTTCTAGTTATGATGGTGTTTTCAAGATAATTCTCGGAATCTTTTCTTCTTTGGTAGAAGAAGTAAACACCTTGGTGATTATGTTCTTAGTTTTCCTTACTTTGTCGTTCCTAACAGGTAGTTGGAAAGCAACAGATCGACTTACTCACAGCTCAAGCGTGGCTTTCACAAAGTATTGAACTCGGGGAGAAGGTTGATTGTTTATAAGCAATAGTTCGAATTTAGGAAGTTCTTGAGATTCTTTTTAGATTTTATACATACGATTCCAGGGGCTGTTGAGTGCACTTTCTAGGACTTTCAGTATTAGTTCCATTCATCGGTTATTTGGACTTCAGAATCGATATGTTTTATCAATGTTCTTATGGCTTTGAATAGTACAAAGTTAGATGGACTAACTCAAGTTATGTTTTTGTTGAAGGTTGCGAGAATAAGCATACAAAGTAGTGTTCCATCTGAATACACTCGAATGATCTTATGTCAGACCGAAAAAGAGACGCAAGCATTCGAATCAGTTGGATTACAAGAGGTATGGATTTGACTTATGGCATTATAGTGCACTGGCATGCACTCATGCATAAATGAAAGTACCGTCGTTTGTTCATTTTTGTGTATATGCATCTAATTACGCTTTGATATATCTTTATGTCGAATTAGGTTCACAAAGTTAACCTGAAAAAGCTTGTTGATTCAGAAGGACACAAGATAATATTGCTGAGAAGCTTGGGTTGTGGATTTGGTAACATAAAAGCCACTGCAGAAAATGTTTTCCCAGGATTTGGAGATCCATTATTCCCTGATGCTGCCTCGGACCCTATCACAAAGGCTGCTTCAACCTTTTGCGCAGAGTACTGTGATTGTTGTTGTTGTATGTGCTTTATCCGGATTTGTTCTCGCGTAAATGATCAAGGTGCTATTGTTATTACTCAGATTTGCACGGCATTATCGTGTTTTGGATTACTCAACTGTTGCGTGGATTTGTGCTGTGACTTCTAAAGGTCAAAGAAAAATATATGGTTCCGTTTGTTCATGCAAGCACAATTAGCTGATAGCAATATGAGAAAAGCCCACAAAAGGAATAAGAAGTTTGTAACATGTGTCATATCTACTGAGGATGATTTACATATCTTTCTCGATTTCTATAATACCAACATTAAACGGTTGTACAAATACATCTGCAGTTCTAAATGGTAATTATCTGTTCAGTCATCTCCATATGGGCCGCATCTTATGTAAAGAACATAAAGTGTATCTTTGAAGTACTTATTAGCTCCATAGTTGTTCACTTGCATCATCTCCATTATGGCCTTGGATTGTGTTTGCTACCCATGAAGAATGGCCTTGGTTCAATTCGGCTTCAAATGAAATTCTACAAGATTAAGTTACAATCAAAATCTCTCCTTAGAGATATTGTTATAGAAAACAGTCACATGAGATTCTTGTTCACCAAACATCTAGTTATCTCAATGAGAAATGGACTTCTCGAAAACAAGATGAGATAATCTCATTTCTCTAGGAAGAAGCATTTTGTTCTCAGGATTTAAAGGGATTTCATTGCAAAGCTTGTACTATGATTTCAGGCAGGGTGGCCAACTAACTCTCAAAACCTATTATGTACAATTTCAAACGACCTCTTTATGATAACATTTCATTCTCTTCATTATCCGTATCCATTTTTCTTTCTCCAATCCTACCTTCGATTCTGACTCTGCATTGATTTCCGTCCACATTTCTCGATCAGCCATTCAATTGAGTCAAAAATATTGGGGAGGTCAATGCAAGTAAGCTATTGTCAAGGATGCATTTAATGCAGGTAGGATGCTCGGTTCGGTTTTTTTTTTTTTTGGAACCATTTTTTGGGGACCATGGGTTTTTTGAGGGGATCATGATTTGATTAGGCCACCTTCCCTATAATTATAAGGGGTGTCATAAAAGGTGGAGATGACTAGTTTACCCTTTTACCTAATTAAAATTATAACTAATCTACGACTTCTTCTTCCTCTGTTCTACAAATTTTCTTCTTCTCTTCTTCATCAATTTATGATCATCTAAACCTAATCATATACAGATCTAATCAAAATCATCAAATTTTTAACCTGGTCGATTCATTGAATTTTCATCGTCGATTAATCAATCTTTTATAAACAAACCTATTCATAAGTATTTTCCCACAAACCCATTACTTCTAATTCGTTTTTTATTGAAATTTTGAGCCGTGGTCATCAAAATATGGTTTAAATGGAAGTTACAGTGGCATGTTCGGTTAGGAATAGTTAAAAAAAAAACTAGTTTGCTAACCGAACATTCTGAAACCAAGAACACGAAGAACACTTCGGTTATCACGAATTAATTTTTTCTTAACCGAACTCAGAGTTCGGTTGGTTCGCATATAAATATGTTGCTAACCGAACCCTTCTATGAAAATCAATATGTTGAGTTCGATTAGTTCGCAAAAAAGTCTAAAACTATCTTTTAACCGAACTTTACCAATATTACAAAAAAAAAAAAAATTCTAGTGTAACCGAACTGTGTTATTTTGCCCACTATGTTGAGTTTTGATTTTACCGAACTTTGCCCACCATGTTCGGATGGTTCGCAAAGAAGGCCAAAACTATTTTCTAACCGAACTTTACCAATATTGCAAAAAAAAAAAAAAAAAAAAAAAAAAAAAATTCCAATGTAACCGAACTGTGCTATTTTTCCCACTATGTTGAATTTTGATTTAACCGAACTTTGCCCACTATGTTCGGTTGGTTCGCAAAGAAGGCTAAAACTATTTTCTAACCGTACTTTACCAATATTACATAAAAAAAAAATCCAATGTAACCGAACTGTGCTATTTTACCCACTATGTTGAGTTTCAATTTAACCGAACTTGTCCCACTATGTTCGGTTTGTTCTCAAAAAACCTTGAAAAACGGAACTCTTCACTAATTGCGTGTAGTTCGGTTAGATATTGGTTGGTATGAAGTTTGCGAAACAACCGAACTTTGTACACTTGGTAAAATCTTAATCAACTTAAAGTTCGGTTAGATAAAGGTTGCGAACCATCCGAACTTCTAAACCTAAAGTTCGGCAACATTGCGGGAAAACCGAACATTACTCTGTAAATCCTATAAACAAAGTTCGGTAACCTGCGTGTTAACCGAACGACTAAAAACCTCCATTAAGAGCAAGTTCGGTAACCTGCGTGTTTGGAAAACGTGTAGAACTACACTTTCGATGTGTCCGGTTTTGTTCTTCACATAAGGTAACCGAACAAGCCCAAATCTACTTAAAAATTTTACATTTTTTTTGAAATTTTGGATCGATTCAACCAGCATTATCTAAGTTTGAAGCATACCTGGGTACCCAAATACTCTTCTTCCGGTTGTGGTTGGTAAAATCCATGTTTTTCTTCTTCATCTTCTCTAACTTTACTCTCTCAATAATTCTACTTCTTTTAAAAAAAAAACTCATCTGATTTTTTAATCTCACTAATTATCTTTAACTTAATCATTACACTAACTATTATTAACACTGACTAATCATTACCCAAAATTAATTAGGAGGGTAATTTAGGTATTAATATAAATATCTAGATAAGGAGTGACCTAGATTTACTTCTAATGTCTTACCCAAAATAAAACCAAGGTCCCAAAAAAAAAAAAACATGGTCCTCAAAAAATGGTTCTTTTTTTGCTCAATCATAATCGAAATCATTACTCTCGGTTTTTAGTTTCCAGAACCAAACCGTACCATTAACCAACAGTTTGGTTTTAATCTAAACTGAGTCAGTTTCTGTTTTACCATTAGGTTCTGGTAAACAGACTATATTGTCAGTTTCATGAAACTAATAACCAAAAAGATACACAAAATTAGGTTCTCGTAAACATATTATATTGTCAGTTTCATGAAACTAATAGCTAAAAAGATACACAAAAAATGAAAGATGAAAATATAGTTGCACAGAAATTACACATATAATTAACATAAAATTAAATATTTATAGTTTAAACTAAATCTAAGATAGATATAATAGTTGATATTAATTACATAAAACTGATCGGTTTTACCATTCGTATTCCATCGGGTTTTCTTTTACTTTTGTAATGATAAGAAGGGTAAACTTGATATTAATAAATATTATATTTAATATTCATATGTCGGAAAATCAACAACCTAAAAACTCAATACCATCCGTCACTCCAGAATAAAAGTAGCACTGGTGGAGCTTACCCTCTCTTTTATTGGTTGGTGAGTGTAACCTCGCGCTCTCATTGGCTAATTGAGAAACCATTTGTATTCGTCGGATGAAATTTTGTTAGATAGGTGCGTTGATCTGACAATATGTGGTGTAGATTGGGTGGATTGTCAGGACACACGACGGACTCGCCCTCATTATTAAGAAAAAATGTTATATTAATTTCGTGCATTTATTGTGAAAATACAGAAAATAAAGAAAATTACTATATTAATTTCGGACATTTATGATTAAAATAAAAAAAATCAATTCAACGTATTTATGGAATAAAATAAAATAATTTATATTTTTTGAATCTTTTATAATTTCATGTATTTATTATAAAAAATTCAAATAAATAAAATTACTATATTAATTTCGGACATTTATGATTACAAAATAAAATCAATTCAAAATATTTATGGAATAAAGTAATATAATTTATATTTTTTTGAATCTCTTATAATTTCATGTATTTATTATAAAAAATCCAAAAAATAATAAAAAAATACTATATTAATTTAATACATTTATGACATAAAATAATAAGTTTTAAATTTTTAAAATCTTTTGTAAGGAAAAAATATTGGTAAGCATATATATTCGAATTATGATAAGATGAAAAATATTTGAAATTATGTTAGAAAATAAGATCCTATATTCATTTGTTAAAGAATTATTTTTCATGTTGCAAGTATTTAACTCATTTTGGAAGTTTTGGATCCTTTCTTATTTATTCTTTTAATTGTCTTACAGAATCAAAATAAGCCTAAATTATAACAAAATTATATAAATTTTAAGATATCCATTGATATTATTTTCGAAACCAAATATTTTTTCATAGTTTGGTGACTCCCTATATAAGGCACTATAGCAAGAGCCTCATTGTTTACATACTGCTTTTTGCTTCCCAACTGTTTGTTTTTCTTTTGTTCCTTGAAATTAAGGTTTATGATGTCTCATTTATTTTCGTTATTTGTTTTGCAAGTATAATCAGTACTTCCAAAAGAAGTTTCCGCAAAGGTAGAGTTCTTGAACACTGATATTAAAGGTGAAGAAATTGATCTAATAGGCTTCTGTTGGTGTTTAGTATTTTGTTTGATTTTTTTGTTAATGTTTTTAGGATTTTGTTTGATTTGTTTGTTGATATTTAATTGGTGTTTAGGTTTACGTCTGGACTGCATACCGGGTACCATGCTTAACAGTAGCTCCATATCCTTCACGTTGAGGTATAGCTTAGCAACAACTTTAAGAGCCTAATTTTAGAAAAATCTATAAAAAAAAATAATAATAATAAAACATCAGCATCATTGTTTGTTCCATTATATTTGTTTTATGGATGGTGCGATTGTATCATTTTTCTAGATAAATAATTTCAGGTACGGCCTCCGCAATAAGGTGGTGATGTAATTATTACTCGTATTTTCCCTCTTCAACTATGGATACTACTCTAACCGCCTTTGGTTATGACTATTAGAAGGTAAATGTTTCACTTTGCTTTGCACCCGCTTACCTTACCTTGATTATTCCAAAAATTTCGAGTGTGCACACGGAGAAAGGCTACGGTAACATGGCTACATTTTACGGTGATTTTGATATACTTGCGTCAAAATCTGATTTACCAAAATATTACTCTTTTTTTTTTTTTTTTTTTTTTTTTTTTGGCGAGCAGGGGTCAATGGGAAAATTGGGTTTCAAACAACCATAAATGTTGTTACCGACTTGAATTTCTTATTGGTACACTTTTTTATAACCTATGCTACACCTTACAACCAGTAAGATAATTTAAGGTTAAAATATCAATATTTTTTTTTTATTACTACTAATATCATGTGGTATAAAGTGATAGTAATTAATTAAAGGTAAGATTTGATATCTGACTCTAATTACTTAGAGCATCTCCAATGGAGTATGGATTTTAGAAAATATTGATGCCACCTAGGAATTTAGAAACTCTCAACAACAAGAAAATTCTCCAGTGGTGGTAGGATAATCAAAATTTAATATGACGTGGAAGTTTGAGTTTGGAGGAGAGTATGGGTTTTGGAGACTCACATCCATACCCACATCATCAATTTGTTACTATTTTAATTAATTTTTTAGATTTTGTGAATTATTTTTCTATAAATAAGCGATAAATATATCAAAATAGATATATATACAACTACCACTGGAGATGCTTATCAAAATAAGATTTGTATTTGGATTCGATGTTATTAAATACCTTTTTTTTAGGTCTCCATATATGATAAATAGTCATACTCCATTGGAGATGCTCTTAACTACTGTTTTCAATTTTGAGGTTGAAAGAGCAGCTCTATAATCAGATTGGTAGAACTATCTTCGTCATAAAAGGTGATAGCAGGATTTGGAGCACCCAAGCAATGTACAAGCATTTTCGAAATATCGAGGAGGCCATCGAGCCTATGCACATGATGGTTCTGTGTTAAATAGATGTTTATGGTAATGATCATACATGCATTTTTATTGTTGGTTAAAGTAATTACCATACTTGATAGCTTAGCGTAGATAAAGACAGACCGAACTCTAATCAACTCTCCAATCTCTTTTTTAAGTTTTTGCAGAACAACACATAACAAAGTTATGTGCAAGTTCCCATCAATTTCCTATTTTTTTTCTTTCAAATTTTCTTTTGAAGGTTTAGAAGAAGGTGCAGCTTTTTACTGAATCGTATTAGTGTTTGTACATCTAATCTATGCTGCTTTTGGACATGGTGATATTAGATGTATAACTACTAACCCTGTATGAATTGAGAAAAACCACGGATTCCGCATGTTGTCCATTATTACTGCTTGGCCAGTTGGGCTACTTAAGCACATTCCGTTGGCTTTGTTAATATAGTAATACATGATAGATGTACATCTTCCATTTGAGCTCATTTAAGAGATTTCATTTTGTTTCCATTTTCATTTGTGGATGATTATTTAACGTTCATGGTGTTAGCACGCTCACTAGTCCAGGAGGAGCTATAAATGACGAATGAAGTCTGTTATAAAACATGATTTATCACGGTTTTCATCTGTTATTCGAACCGTTATTTATTTGGTGTGACTCTTTATAAATCACAAACAGAAAATGTTATTAAATATGACAAATAAAATTTGTGACTTAGAATCACGTACAAAATACGTCATTAAATATTACGGTTATTGTATGTAAAATACAATAACAGTTGATGCATGTCATACATAAATCACGGTTATTATATGTTATTATTGTATGATACGGTTAAAACCTGCTATAATTGAGGCATTAAAATGCTCCGATTTTTTGACCATTGACTCAGGTAGGTATTCCGATTCAGTAAAATTGAAATCCGGTCTGATTTTGGTTTGGTGTATTTGAAATTCGTCCAGATTCATAAAACAAAATTATGATTTTAACTGAATCTTAAATCAACTTTATTAATTATTTTTTCAAGAAAATAAAATATTTGAATACAAATCGTAAGATAAATATCAACCCCTAGTTACATATTGAAAACTAAAATCGTAATCAATCAACTGTCACCTTGCTACTCTAACTTGGTCACTCTCCAACTGGAATTACATAACCTTTTGGCGACTTAATCATGTCACGTCTTTAAACATCCCCCAGTACTGCATCATCTTTATCACACAACATCGCTCTTGGATTAATGATTTCATCAATCATGCAGCCATAATTGTCACCAATTAGCAGCTTTAGAGTATCAATATATGCAAGTGTAACCGGTACAACGAAGGTGTTGTTGATAGGAAAATGAGTAAAGAGTTCAACTTCATGAGGGAACAAACAAACATGTTCTCCAATTTTCTCCTAACCACTCTCAAATATGGGAATGGCAGACATTTCTGGAGTCCTACATAATTCACATTTCATTTGTTTACAAAGAATCCAAGCAAAAGACAAGAAGCGGTAGGCAAACACAGAACTGAGTAAAAAAATAATTTTATTAAAGGTGAAATGGATGGTATACCTCAAAATAAATCGAATCTCAAGTATTGGTGGAACAACATCACCAAAAAATTCAGCTTCTTCAGCTATTTTGCAGAGGACTCTACGTACAATATCTCCCAAGTACATCCCAGAAATTATCTTCTCAAAATCTGTTTAAAAGCATTGAAAAGACAACAGTTAATTGTAAATAAACAAAAAAAGAGGTCCATGCTTTACCTGACTCTCCTGGTCCAGAGCCTGATAATATTCAGTCACGGGAAGGTGTGATGACCTAAAGTTACTCCACTCCATGTTGATTACCTAGCGAATTAGAAAACAAAATTTAGAATATTTCTTTTAACTGTCACATGCTTTGCTTTATTTAGGTGTTTTCACTTGATCAAATTGATCACTTAAAGAAGAATAAGCATATTCGTATTAGGATAAAATTTTCTAAGGAGTGATAACAGTGAAGGCTACGTACCATCTCTATTAATTTAAGTCTGCATTTTTTCCAGTTAATTCCCAAAATAACTGCAGCTGCAACATCATTATTAAAGAATTTGCCTCCAGGTGTATCATTCACCTGCATCAACGTTGCCAGTTATAAATTGAATCTGAAGAACCTGATGCAATACTAGGATCAGATCCTAGTATGCAAAGATAGCAAAAGCATAAGGAAACTCTAAACTAAGAAGAAAAATTGACTTACCAAAGCTGCAACATGCATATCTATGCCCTTCTGTCTAAGGCTTTAGTTAGTTCCACCACCACATCTTTATCAACCTAGCACAAAGGATCGAAAGAATCATTATCAGAAAATAAAACTGTTAAGGAAGTTCAAGTACGAAATTAAAAGCACAAAAACAAGCTCCATAAAATTTATGAGTTAACTGAAGTAATGATGTTACAATGTTGCTTAGTCATTGCGTGTGATATTGTACGTCATGTAAAGAAGGTGGCCAAAGATGTTAGTGCCATGCAAATAAAAGTAATCTAAACTAAAAGAAGACTCGGGTGTAAAGTTGTGAGTTCGCAGAAGTGATGCTATGACACGGTCGACTTACTGAATTGAACAGGCAACTAAAACAATCGCACCCAGCATTTGTGTGCACAAGCACTAAATACTAGCAAAACCACTGCATCATTTCACCTATCAAACATGCAAGCTAAACCTAACGTACTCTAACAGTGCTAACAATGACATACATAATTGTATAATTAAATTAATGCAGTCCTTCCTTCTCCGACGGTGGAGTCAATACTAGTTTCCAAATAGTTTATTCATCTGTTACTTAACCAGACTGCATTAATCCCTAGGACGTGCACTATTGCGCACCATGACCGATACCAATAATTCACAAGTTGCCTAATGGGTACACCGATAATGTACATCCACCTGCCTGGCTATAAATAAGTCGTATATCAAGTGGCTATAAATAAATAAATTCCTACCCTTGACTGGATAAATGTAAATAAACAGAGAAATCAAGTTAAATCAGAGAGAGAAACAGAGATGCTTCAGTGCGCAAGAATTTTCCTGCCAAAGAAAAACAACAGAAACGCACTTTACTCACTCTGGTATCTAATTAACTAGGTAGGCTTTCAATTAAAACATTTGTTGTTAAAATAACGAGTTCATATGTAATGCCTGCAACACTCTAGATTCCGGTGTTAGATACCGTTCAAGCAATGCAATTACATCCCTCTGTTTACGCTTACTCTCCTTCCACATACAACCTAGCATAGCACACACTCCTACTGTCAACTCACAAGATGGAATTTCATACCATTTTATTATTGCTTCTCTTCCTAATCTTATAAGATCACTCAATTTCAATAAAGCTAGAGTGGAAAGGCAAGTTGGCAAGGCAGTGTCCATGTAGTTATAACCTAGATTTGGATAAAATTTTCCAATAATGAAACATAAATAAAGAACAAAATAAACAGATTACAGAGTCCATGATTAGGCACCAAGATATAAAATCCACCAGAATAGACCTTCTCTAACCAATTTCCCTAATAAATAAAAAACTAGGTCTGAGCAATTCTGAATACAGATTTGAAAATCCATTCATGCAATAGAACTAAACTCAATCATTCTTTTCACCTAAACAAATTTATCAACGCAATATCTTTGAATTTTTTTTTGTATGATTTGGTTTCCAAACATAAATATTTTTTTTTTGGTACCAGACAGATTCAGAAACTTAAGCAAAATCTAGATTCAGAAATGAAAAGGATCGGAAACTTACTCGATACCTTCTCCTTCTTATGAATTAAAAATGAATCTGATAACTTCTTCTTCTCCTCTTACTCTCTTTGGTTAGTCGGACAATAAAAATTGCGATAAGTTTGAAGAGTAATCTCAGAATCCCCTTTGAACAAAAAAATCTCAGAATCCCTTGATTATCGGTAGAAAAAAAAAGGAAACCACCTCTTTTGGTTTTGGGTTTATCGGAATAAGGCCGATATGGGTTAGCTATATCGCACCGTATGCAACAGACTCGTGGCAACTAATCAGGTGGCTAACCATTTTCAACTAATAAAAATGTGGCATTGTATGTGGTTAGCTACTGTGGGGTGCGTAATAGTATATTAGTGATGGGCGTCTTTAAACTTCAAATATTTGTCGAGTTTATTCCGTTATCTAATGGTTCATCGTTAAATCACGCACCTTATAATTTATCACGTTTGAGAATGACAGTTTATTTGCACTGAATGACGGGTCCTACTATTTTCATGTTATATGACGGAAATTGTTCGTAAAATTTTATTCACACAATTAATCTGTCATTTAAAAATGTGATTAATAGCCCCTTCTGGACTAGTGGCTTATTTGGTGCTTGACCACCTGCTTGAACTCTTCAAATTGGAGTGGTAGTTATGAGGCTTCATCTAATGCATCGTAGCCTTGAATATTTGTGAACAAGCTTCTCAAAGTCCGCGGTATTCCCAACCAAGACTATGGGGCTTTTTCATTTTTGCAAATGCCCTTGCATGGTTTATGGTTTGTGTTATAAAAACACACCCATATGTTCTCTCTTGAACTGCGAATCATCTGAAAACAAAACCAGCAAATTCAGTTCATGGAAGTTGGCTTCCAACCTTAGAAATTTGTAGGATCCGTTGCCATACGGATAATCATCCATTTTAATATGATTTGACAATTTGTTCTTATTTCAAAAGTGACATGTAAAACGCTACAGATTTTCTGCTTCAAAAATAAATAAAAAATATACAGACTTTCTTGGTAAAATATGATTTAATAGTGTGTATGGGTTTAGGGCACAATTATGCAGTGCTCATTTCTTAATTTGCTAATTTGTTATAAACATCCTTTGTGACTTTGTTTAGCCCAAAAATAGTAATTACGTACAGTTGTACATTCATATTTCATTAGTCCACATTGTGCTTTGCCATTGCTTGATTACGTCACGGTAAATCATTCCGAGACTTTTCAATACATACAATAATTTTGTCGATCAAATTCTTAACATTTGTTTTTTTTTTATTGTTCATTTAGCATCCCTTGACATGCTCATTTATAGATAAAAAAAAAAAAGACATGCTCATTTCTTAGACTAAAGACTTCAAGTTGTAACAGGGAATTACTTAGTGAGTAGGTTCATAGTGAAAATTAAGGACGTTCATTGGCGGATTAATTGTATAGTTTGGACGATACAAAGGTCGTGAAAAAATGTCGTTGAAAGACCTGAATCCTTTCAAACCCCTAACTTAAAATGATTTTATTAGAATCCTATTATTGGGTTGCACAAGGTTGACTTTTTTGTGGGCTGCATAGGTCATGAAATAGTAATAGCCATAGCCGGTTATCCGGCTATTTTATATAATGACTAATTTGCCCCTGATTTGGTTACTGCTAATTACAATGATTAACTAAATTAATTATTAGATTAAAATTTCGAAAATGAAAACTTTTTTTCCCTTTTATTTAGGATGAGGATTTTCCTGAACTTTTAAAAAAATTCTTAAAAGAATATGATGAAACATATCCACGAAGTATTCCTAGAAACCTTATACTTCACTCTCATTACAATTTTATTGATTCAAATCATTAACATACACCAAAAAATCTGTTTTTTTTTTTTTTGCACTTACGGCTGGGAAATGTTTTCTACCCAACCGCCACCGACACATTTCGGCTGAGAAATGAAGATGTTGTTACGACCGAGAAGTGATGAACTCCTAGCCGTTAATATGAGCTACCGTGAAAACTCTTGGTCGTAATTGAAAACCATCCTTACCTAGCCGTTTTATTAATAAACCCGCCGGTAATGATTCATAAATTCCCCAACCATACCCGTTTTAGCTAATACTCTAATTATTTTTTATTGGGTAAATAAAGATTACTAACCAAAGATTTCTCCTTATTTATTTTTTACTATCGTCCATGATTTTTAATGTAGTTGCGAAACAATGGAAAATCAAGCTAAATGTGGACACAAGCCCCTCCAACCTTGGATTGAACAGGGTGGTCCCACCCATTCCTTAAAATCCGACCCACAGCAAATCCAACAACAAAGCATTTGGTAACATCACTAAAATCTAAAAACAACTTATTACAAGTTCAGTTTATAAAGGCAGAAATAGCAATGCTTAAAACCAATACAAGAAATAGAAGAAATAACAATGTTTTGTTGATGCCCAATTATCACGGGATCTATTTCCTCTATAATCGGGATTGATGCATGCGAGAGCAACTGTTCACTCTCTCGGTAATAATCTTGGGATTATACGAGCATTTTCCTCAAAGAAAATATTACATATCAACCATAGTTTAACTACACCGAGTATATGATTTATGAAGAAAGATATATCAATGCATTTCCTTGATTACGACTTCTTCAACGGGAAGCAATTCATAAGCTTTTTACAATTTTGAGTTTGTAATCTATTTTATATTAATATCATGTTTATCTTTTAGTAAGTGTAATATAGTTATTGATACAACTATATAATGAGTGTGATTTTTCAAGGAGCAGTTGATTTAATTTGGCCGCTTGATTCTTAACGCAAGTATATGATTTTTGAGTAAACATATATCAATGCATTTCCTGGATTAATTTGGAAGCACTCCATATGCTTTGCACTTTTTAGAGTTGGTAATCCATTTTCTACTGATATTATTTTCTTAGCGTCTCTGATATCAAGTATTGATATAACTATAGAGTGTTATTTTTCATTACATCGAGTTGAGTTAGTTGTTTGATTCTTAATGTAAGTATAGATATGATTTATAAAGATAGATATATCATTGCATTGATTACATCTTCTTCAACGGGAAGCACTTCCTGTGCTTTGCACTATTTAGAGTTGGCAATCTATTATATTAATATCGTGTTTCTTTTTAGCGTCTTTAATATCATATATATTGATTGATACAACTATACAGTGAGTGTGATTTTTTATTTAACCACAAGAAGTTAAAGCACTGATATATCTTTCTTCTACGGGAAGCACTTAACATGCTTTGCACATTTTTATTAATATCACTTTTTAAATGTCTCTAATTTCATATATTGATACAACTATATAGTGAGTGTTACTTTTCATTTAACTACAGTGATTTCAATTGGTTGCTTGATTATTAATGCAAGTATATGATTTATGACTACATATTCTTCGACGGGAAGCACTTCATATGTTTTGCTCTATTTAGATTTGGCCATCTATTTTATATCAATATCGTGTTTCTTTTTAGTGTCTCTAATATAACTATTGATACAACTATATAGTGAGTGTAATTTTTCATTTCACCGTAGGAGTTAGATCCCGAAATAGTAATTGAGTTGGCCGCTTGATTTTTAGTGCAAGTATATAATTTACGAAGAAATATATATCAATGTATTTCCTTGATTACATCTTCTTTGACGGGAAGCACTTCATATGTTCTGCATTATTTAGAGTCAACAATCCATTTTTACTAATATCGTGTTTCTTCTTAGTGTTTCTAAACATCATATATTGATACAACTATATAGTGGGTGTGATTTTTCATTTGAATACAGGTAAATAGAGCCCTAGAGGAGCAGTAGAGTTGGCGGTTTGAATCTTAATACAAGTATATGATAAACAATATTTGACCGAACTGGAAGCCATTATTAGAGTTTTGAGGTAGAATATTATTAGGACTTTGTTTCCTTACTTTTAAGTAGCAAAAATTGATTAAGCAAGAAATGTGTATTCTAAAATCTAGCAAGACTAAGTATCGTTGTAGTGCTACTGGATTAGTAGACTTCAAATCTATCCTTATCAATTTTTTTTAGAGTATTGATATTGGCAATTTCATGAGCTACTTCTTGATTTCAAAAGTTGGATAATTTTACAGAATATTTTCTTTAAGAGGGTTTATTAATCTACAAAACTTTAAACACTATTTAATTGGTGAATTTGGTTCCAACTGTTAATATAGTAAATCAGAGTGGGTGGTTTCACATACAGTTGTTAATTGGAACCTCTTTTGGGACGAGTGCGTGGCAAAGACCTGCCTCACCAAATAGGAGCCAATTCCCATAGTACCTGATGTTTAGGTATCATGTTGGTTGGTGTTTAGGTATCATGTTCGTTAATTAGTAGCTTCTAGATAACATTATTTACTTAATTAGTTAAATATTTATTTTGTTTAATGTTCATGATTAAATGTTTTGCATTAATGGACGAAATTAATTTTTTTAGTTACTTTCATGAGTTATCAAGGCTAGCAGTGTTGAACATGTTATATTTGTTTTTAGTATGTGAGGGTTTAATCTGGAGTTTAGTTTAATTTTATTTTTGAGATTACTTAGACCTATTTATTTTAGTTTATTTAAAGAATTTATTACTAGTTTTATTTTAGATTACTTAGACCTATTTATTTTAGGGTTTTATCTGGTTTTATGCTTTAATATCTAGAGTTTAGTTTAATTTTATTTTTGAGATTACTAAGACCTATTTATCTTAGTTTATTTAAAGAATTGATTATTATTTTCGAACAAAGATATCTTTAGAAACCATTTTTTTCTTACGGTCGCATCACACATTAGACTAAGTAAATGAGCTTACTAACTGGCACTGTAAAGTTAAAAGATTTCTCCGCAATTAACTAACTCTTTTATATAACAAGAAAGATTATTCTAGACGATGAACAGTGGAAAAATAATATTTTGTAATGAATTTATCTGCTAAATCTCCTAAAAGATCTATGGGTACATACATAACCTATTTTTTCAGCTAATATTTTTTTGAACCGTTGTACTCAAGTGTAAGAAGATCTTTCTAGAAACTTGAATGTGGGGCTTATCTAAAGTAATAAAAGTGTGTAAAAGAAGCACTATAAAAGATGTTAGATGGCTCTATATACCCTTGGAAGAAGAGAGTAAACAAATTGCTAAAGACCGAGATGTAACAATGAAAGGTTCAAGTCAATTATATGCTACGGTATAAGAATTTTTTATCATTTGAGATTGTGTTCAGGTCATTTAGGATTCGTTTGGTTTCTTATTCATTAAATTTATCTGATATTAGATTCTTTGATTTTCTATTTATTTTGGTAGGGTTTGCGTTTTTTGCTTTTTGCCTATTGCACAACATTACTTGCATTAGTATAGGGTGTCTTTGGCAGCAAGGAAGTCAAGAAAGGCCTCAAACTGGCTTATAAAACATGCTTAATTTCTGAAAAAAGATATATCACTGCATTTTATTGATTACATCTTTTTTGACGGGAAGCACTTCATATGCTTTGCGATATTTTAAGTTGACAATCTATTTTATATTAATATCATATTTTTTCATTCAACTACGGAGTTGGAGCTTGGAAGATCAGTTTAATTGATCGCTTTATTCTTAAAGCAAGTATATATGTGAATTAGAAAAAAAAGATATATCAGTCAATTTTCTTGATTACATCTTCTTTGACGGGGAAGCACATCATATGCTTTGCACTATTTGAAGTTGACAATCTATTTTATATTAATATCATATTTTATCATTTAAGAACGAGGGAGTTGGATCGTCGAGGAGCACTTAAGTTAGCACTTGATTCTTAACAAGAGTATATAAATTACAAGAAAGATATAATAGTACATTTTATTGATTATACCATCTTCGACGGGATGCACTTCATATGATTTTCGCATTATCTAGGGTTGGCAATCTATTTAATATTAATATCATATTTTTTTTGTCTGTAATAACAGGTACTGATACAACGATATGGCGAGTGCAATTTTTCATCTAACTACAGGGAGTTGGAGCTGGAGGATGAGTTGGCCATTTGGATTTTTAATGCAAGTATATGATATGAAAAGTAGGGAGTATATAGCAGGTGAAGTAAAAACGAGATGCGGCCCAACTAGATGCCATTGGTACTGGTGTTTTGAGGTAGAATATTGTTATGACTTTGTTTATTTACTTTAAGTTTAAAAAATTGATTAACGAAGAGATGTTATATGGACATTCAAAAATTTAGCAAGACTAAGCGTAGTTGAAGTGCTACTTTGAATGGCAGACTTCAAATTCAAATTTTCCAATTATCTAGATCGTAGATGTTGCCAATATCATGATATACTAATTGATTTCAAAGTATACTTTTTTAAGATGATTTCTTAATCTCCCACATTTTAAAAGTATATAATTAGTAAATCTGGTTCCAATTGTTAGACTACTAAATAATAAATGAAATTTTCATTATACATTGCAACTGTTAATTGGTATTCCTTTTAGGACGGATGCGGGGCGAAGCCCCGCCTCACCAAATGGGTGACGATTCCTATCGTACCCGGTGCGTAGCACGGGTTTCAAGCTAGTGCATAACTAAATAAAAAAAAATATGTCCGTGCCATTACGGCACGGGTTAAGCCCTAGCGAAAGATTAAAATATAGTTACACAGAAATTACGCATATAATTAACATAAAATTAAATATAAATTTTTATAGTTTAAATTAAATCTAAGATAGATCTAATAGTTGATATTAATTACATAAAACTGATCGGGACCAAAACCAAAACTATTACTCTCAGTTTTTATCTTTTTAACTCAAAACTAACTATTAGTAAATGCAGGGACGGTATTAGGGGGTGGCTTACCCACGCTGAAGCCCACCCCAAAATTTCTAAAAAGATGTTTTGTTAGTGTAATTTTTAACATTTGTAAAATTTAGCCCAGGTGTAAATTTTAATTAGCCCATTAATTGTTAAGATATGATTACGCGTGGAAGAAATCGGAAGATTTTGGAACCGGTCCCGCATGGATTAATTTTTGTTTAGCATCTCAACCGTTCAAAGGCTATAGGTAAAAACAAGTATTCATGATGTTTCTTAAAATCGGGTATTGAATGGGCTCACCTGTTACGTGTCAGTTTGATAAAATAAAATTGTGTGTCAATGGGGATGTCTTGTCCTTAACTAAGCAAGCGTTTGTCCACCTTTAAAAAAAGAAAAAAAAGCAAGTGTTTGTCCAAAAATTCATTTTTCTTCTATGAAGTGACTACAATTTTATGTATATCTATGTATAATAAAAAAATGCAGTGTATTCATGAGAGAAAAATACAATATGTCATGACTTATTATGTGTATATGTACAAACTCCAAATATTCTTGCATCCCTATAATAACCTTTAAAACTAGAAAAAAATTGGGCGGCCTTCGACCGCTAAATAAATCAGGATTATTATTTTCGATACGCAAAATTATTCCTCCCTAATATTAGTTACAAGGTGAAAATATTTGATTCAAAGCTTTATGCTCCAAGGAAAAGAGATCGTGTGGCATACCCATATTTAACTTTAAGTATATTACCGTAGTTGTCATTTTTGCAGTTGAGATAAATTAAGTTGAGAGTTCGAGAAAAAAAAAAAGTAGCCCAACCAAACATAAATTCATCGTTCCGACGCTGAGTAAATGTTTCGTTCGATTCCTCTCTAATCGGTTGCGGATAACTGTTAACATGCAGGTCGTCAAAGACCCAAAGCCTAGTTGAGAACCTTGGAACTTAAAACACATGTCTCTAATTTTTACTTTAGGAGGCCAATGAAATTCGAGCTGAATTAGTCAAACTAAGAGAGTTTTGTGTTAATCGTGGAACATTAAGGATCACTTAGTTAAAGTACTTGTAAATTTGTAATCATTCTATTTTTTGGAAAGCCAAATTTGCAAAAATCACCTTTTGAAAAAAATTCCAAAACCAAAAGATTTTTTTCTTTCTTTCTGAGTTGTTGTAATAATAATAATGATAATTAAGAAGATAAGATTAGTTATGATTGTTGAGGATATTAGGTTTGATCACATGGTAGTTTTGGTTTAGATAACAAGAATAGGTCTTTGGTTTAAATGCCCCCCCACCATTACCCCTTTACACCTGTTTTTTCCTCCTTATATGCTTGATTTGCATGAATCTCAAGATGTGATTGGAGTGAAGTTCTAGGTACTTGAAATGTGATGGAAGGTGACCAGAGATGATGATTATGAGTTGTCTTTTTTGAGGTTCATCTTTGAAGTTTCTCACTAGAATTATGCTGGTATATACTCACTGGAAAAGGCATGCATATGATGTTGATCTCATACGAAAGCAATGAGAGATTACAGAGTTTACCGCTTTAAACTTGGATCTAACCATGCGATTTCTTGAATCAATAAAGAGAGTTGGATATTTGATATTCAGTGCAACAGCTCCGATGCGGCAATGCCCAAACTCTACCGAAAATCGGAAGTCAACCCGACCTCTTCGACACACGTGTTGATGAGTTGTTCCGACAGCCCATCTCAAGAACCCTATCAGAAACATCAATGTCGTGACACTTGGCATTCTATCATTCCCACTTGCTTATACAAATTGTCTGCTGATGTGGAGTGCACATGCTCACAATGGACAACTGCACGTGCGATTTTGATGGCTTCCAAATGTAATGTCGAGATGGTATCGAAGATGTTAAAATTACAGTCAAATCACCTATGTTATAGGATTGACTAGCTGTCCAACGACCATATCCGAGAGACGGAGTTGGATAAGCGATGCATTTCCGCACCGGACCAATTGGGGCAACAAAATAAAATTATTTGTAGGGGCTTATTCATAGATTATGTGATGTTGGGAAGAAACTGAATAGTTTTACAGATAAAATGGAAGTTTTTGCCCGTTCCAATAGATAATCCTTACCGGAAAAAACAAATCGGAGCTATTAGGAGGATTTAGGAGTAAAGTTGTAAAGGTATTCTAATTCTAATATTTATCAGTCTTCCTTCTTTTGCCTAGGGTCTTCAGGGCGACCCCAAAAGAATTAGGGGCGACACAAAAGACAAAATAGGTTGAAAATACTTATATGCCCTTCATAATCGGTAATTTAGGTTTTTATTAGCTACCGATTGCAAAATCTCATTTTTGGGGAAACTCTATATTCGGTAGTTATATGAACTATTTTTACTACCGATTATAGGCTCAACCAAATTAGAAAAATAGAGGATTTTTGGTAGTTATATGAACTATGTTGACTACCGAATATGGTAAGATTTCGGCAAAGAGGTCTACTGTATAATCGGAAGTCGTGATAACTCTTCCTTTCTTAACGATTATAGGCTCAACCAAAATTCAAGAAAAGAGGATTTTTGCATAATCTGATTTTGGGGCTACTCTATATTCGGTAGTTATATGAACTATCTTGACTACCGATTATGGTAGGATATTTGCAAAGAGAGCCACTGTATAATCGGAAGTCATGATAACTCATCCTTTCTTACCTATTATAGACTCGACCAAAATTCAAAAAAAAAGGATTTTTGCAAAATCTCATTTTGGGGCTACTCTATATTCGGTAGTTATATGAACTATCTTGACTACCGATTATGGTAGGATATTTGCAAAGAGAGCCACTGTATAATCGGAAGTCATGATAACTCTTCCTTTCTTCACCGATTATAGGCTCAACCAAAATTCAAAAAAAGAGGATTTTTGCAAAATCTCATTTTGGGGCTACTCTATATTCGGTAGTTATATGAACTATCTTGACTACCGATTATGGTAGGATATATGCAAAGAGAGCAACTGTATAATCGGAAGTCATGATAACTCTTCCTTTCTTACCGATTATAGGCTCAACCAAAATTCCAGCAAAAAGGATTTTTGCAAAATCTCATTTTGGGGCTACTCTATATGCGGGAGTTAAATAACCTAAATTCCCTACCGATTATGGTAGCATTTTTGCCAAAGGTCTACTTTAATCGGGAGTCAAGATAACTTTATTTACTACCGATTATAGGATAGTCAAAATTCAAAAGATAAAGGATTTTATTTTGGGGATACTTTATATTCGGAAGTTATACAAACTAAATTTACTCCCGATTGTTGAGTAACTACTGATTGTATAGTTATGTACCGATTGTAAAGGGTAGTTTGGCCATTAAAAAAAATGCCCCGGAAATAACCTACCGATTGTGAAATAACCTACCGATTATGACATTTTTTGTCGTTTTATGTCGCCACTAATTCTTTTTGGGTCGCCCCTAAAGACGCCAGGTTCTTTTGGATTCTTGTATATGATAATTCTCTTTATAGTTAATTATTATTGTTGTTGGATCATAGATTGATTATTAATGTTAGGCAATTCTTTTAGGCCATCAAATTTTTAGATTTATCTGAGTCTTTGTTTATGATTTCTGGAGCTAGATTGAATAGAATCTCAATGAAATATCGTTGCATGTAGAAACTAGACTAAATGTTACTAGTGTACTAGTGTTACGATCATGCAAGTGATGCACAATGATTACGCGTTACAGAGTTGCAGGCCAAGTCAGAGTTCCGCCGTAATGGCACAATGCGAAGACATAATAGCGCAATGCTCAACCATAATAGCGGTATGTTGTGTAGACCGTCAAGCACTAAGATAGTGGAACCCTGCAGGGCCAGTGAAGAGCAAAGGTGGCGCTACACTGTAAAGACATTTGGCTAAGTAATGAAGCTTATTGGCCGACACAATGAAGCTTCATTGAAGGTTTGGCAAGACATGGCCAAAGTCGATAGATGCAACATGTGATGTTGGCATTGATGCATATCCGTGGAATTGAGTTGGCCCAAACTCAAGGATGATGCTAGAGTGAAGAATAGTCCAGGAGTTGGTCTATGGCATTAGTTCAAGGATGGCCAAAGCTTGAACAATGCAAATAAGTTAGTAATGCAAGAGTTGCATTGCTGTTGTCAAGCCAATTGGAGAAGTGAAGCATATATGACGCATGAGTAACTAGAGTGAGCTTAAGGAGCTGGCCTCGATGGTTGAAGCATAAGGATTGTCCGTGCATGAGTTTGGAATGATAAACATGCAGGGCTAAGAGAGCTGAACGTTGGTGCAAGACAAAATTCAGTATGGCACAATAAGTGTGCAATACGGCTTAAGTGAAGGTTAGGAGTTGGTTATTGACTTTGCGAGCATGCCAATTAAGTGAGACAAGATAGAACGGTTATAAAGGAAGTTTATAACCATGTGGAGTGTTCATAACCACCAAGAACAGGTGTGGCATCTGTTGGCTTGACAACACAAAAGGTGGCAGTTGGAAAAGCAAGCTAGAGGTTATAGAAACTATCTGATGGGACACATGGCTGTTTCATGCGTGTGCAAGTGTTGTGCATGGTTTTGTCTAGTGAGTTTGCTGTATAAATAGTCCTAAGGAGTAGGAAAAATCAGTAGGCTTACATAGGATAGTTAGTATCATGTTTGAGAGAGTTAGGCATTCACCAAGAGGGTGAATGGCCTGTTTTTGGTCCATGTAATGGACGAGTTTTGTAATCTTCCTTTAGTGCAATAAAATGGGTTTTTTTTGCAATATATCTTTGTGTTCATTATGTTGCTAATGTTGTGTGAGAATTGGTTAAGTACATGGAAGAACCTCTTATGCTTATGGGGGCATGAAGAGTTAGAGAGAAAGAAGAAAAGACTTTCGTTGTGCAATGCCTTATGAGTGAAAGCGGATGCGTACTGATACAAATATGCAAGGCTGAATGATTTTGGGTGAAGTTGATTCACCGAACCACAATCACTTGCAGGTCATGTCCCATGAAAATTTAGGCGATTAAATGGGCATGTGACAGCTCCGAGCGAGAGCCGTGTTAGGGGACACGATTCTTTGATTTTTCTCTCTTTTACCCAAAGTTAATGTCATTTATTTGTCAAATTCATTGGTGAATTGTTTGGGTTTCACTAGTATGGAGACTAGAAGAAGTTGTTCTTGTGTGGAATGATCAATTGGAATGAAATTGAAGCTTGAAGTAGCAGCAGGCCATGAAAGTTTATGACAAAGGTGTCAAAATTCCAGCCCAAAATTTTAGGCGAACGCGCAAGAATCATTGAAAAACTGGGTTTTCAAGTGATTGCATGACAAAACTAAGGAGTATGCTGACTTCTATGGTGCAAGTCGGTGTTGAAGTCCATGTTTCTCACTAGTATACGATGATGATGCATTGGGAATGCATAGTTTCGTAGTGTTATCAGTAGCGAGTACATTACAAGTGGTAATGGGAATTTTGCGAAAATTCTTGAACTCAAAGAAGTTGATGGCCTTTGCAGTGGCAAAGAAGATGAAGAACATGTCTATGCGATAGATTGAAGGTGTTTTCATCGTAGCCAGTTGATGGAAGCTAATAGTTATCTCTCTCGAATGCATGTACCTTGGTGGTAATGCAAAGTCTGGTAGCGAACCAACATTTTTGTGGCAATGGGATGCCATGAAGGAAGAATTCGATGGCCAATTCTTATCTATCATAAAGCTTATGGAAAGGATAAAGACAGAAGCGCAAGTTAGGGGAAAACCGATAAACCACGGTCTTTCGTTTGGAAAGAGTTCTTCGTTGATGCTAGATGTGCAAAAGGAGTGTGCTTGCACCTGGTTTATGAGTGGGATCATTATGCTTGGACAAGGGTGTCCAAATACCTGCATTTGATCATAACCACAAGCGGATGTTCTTGTCAACTACAAATCAGTATTGCTACAAAGATGATTTTGGAGAAGGGGAAAGACAAGAGTTTCCAGTTGTGCATGGGAAGTAAAAATGAGTTCCAAGTTTGAAGAAGAATGGGGCATTCTTGCTTCGAGGAACGTAGGCGGTGTGACGCCTCATTTGCAAGGATGATGGCCTTGTTTGCAACTTGTCCAAAGTGTTTATCCGCTGGGAAGTCATTGAGTGACATGACTTTCTTTGAGCTCTATGGTGATGCTCAGAAATCACCAAGTTAAGTCCGTTCCAGTTGTGCAAAGGTGCACAAGTTTGTGTCAATATTTGGGTGCTAATTGGCATAGCATGTATGCAACAGTAGCATGCGCCAAATGGGATTTGGGCATGGCCAGATTGCATGATGCGGTTGAAAATGCAAGTTAGGAAAATTGTGGATGCGGGATAGATAAGGAAAAATTAGTGGTGATGCATAAAGATGGCATGTGGCCATTATTGAAGAAAACTTCATGAAAGCTAAAGCAAAATGATAGCATCAGTCTAAAAGGAGTATTCAACGAATTGTTAATTATAGTGTGCTTCGTTATGGGAGTGGCATAGGAACGTTGATAGTTTGAAGAATGCATGTGGCAAAGTGAATTGCTACATTAGGGACAGTAGGTGTTGTCTCGCTTCCTTTGTTGCTTAGAAGAGAAGTTGAAGTCAGTATTGCAAGGCTTGTTAGGTCTTACAAGTTGCAATCAGTTAGCGTGAGTATTTGCTCAAGTTTGAGTATAATTTCGGTTTGGGTCGAGTGGACCTTAGTGTTGGAATGAAGTCTCTCTATATAAGGTATTAGTGAATGAGGGTATTTGAAGTGAAAGATCTTGCCTCTTTCGTTCAAAGTAAAGATAGTTCGATGGAAGATGCTACATAGCATATTAAGCCAAAATATGCAATAGAAAGACGCTGAAAGTGAAAGAAGCAAATAACGAAGTTGGTGGCATAGTCGAGTTTGCTGTTGAGAGTTATGTGGAAGTGCAAAGGCATTTGGCAGCGATAGCATGGAGTAACGCAGCAAGAATGAAGATGTAAGTCCATCAAGTACATGAGTTAAGAGTAACTCATTGTTAGGAAGAACATCATGTTATTTTTCCGCCATATTAAAGCGTAGCAGTTTGAAAGAGAAAGTGATGCTTAAAATTACTGGTTTCAAAGGCGTGTGAAGAGGATGCCTGGCCCAAAAAGGCGTTGTGATGTCACGGGCATCCTAAGTCATAACTATACCAGAGTCATGCATTTCAATCATGATGTTACGACAATGCAAGCAAAGAACCGCAAGGTGCAGGTTCTTTGGCATACAAATGATGCAAGTCCAAGAAGGTGAAGATTGCAACATGATTTGGAGGCCAAATATAGTGAAATTCCTAGAGTTTGCAAAGTAGCTTATAAATTGTGGCGCATACCAAAAGTGGTACAGAATCATAGGGTGCATGCCTTAAGGCATGGCATGATTTGGCGTATGCGCATATGATTGAAGAATTGAAGTCAAGTTTTGTATAAGTCCTGTCAAGTTGCGTGGTGCAACTAAATTCGAAAAGTGAAGGCATAAGATTATGGCAATGATCAGTTGATAAGAATCATTGCTTGCGTATACTTAGGCGCAAATGATTCAAGTGAAATTCAAGTCTAATTCAGGGAGTTGGCAAGAGGAATTTCAAGGTTGCATTTGGGTATTGATGCATGATTTGAGTAGCCGCGTAAGCGTAATGCATGACGCCGAGAAGTGGCTCAAGTATATGAGATCAATGACAAAGCACTGAAGCTAAGTGATGGCATAAAGTACTAGGAAGAGAAGTTTTGGCAAGGTTAAAGGCCAAGCAAAGTTTGTTAATTTAAGGAAGGACTCGAAGCGTACAAGGCCGGAGAACAAGTATAACGAGTATACTTTTTTTGCGTTCAACGAGGGCGTTGAACGGATTAGGTGGGGGAGGTTTATTACGGTCATGCAAGTGACGCACAATGATTACGCATTACAGAGTTGCAGGACAAGTCAGAGTTCCGCCGTAATGGCGCAATGCTCAGCCATAATAGCGGTATGCTCAGCCATACTAGAGGTATGCTGTGTAGACCGTCAAGCACTAAGATAGTGGAACCCTGCAGGGCCAATAAAGAGCAAAGGTGGCGCTACACTGTAAAGACATTTGGCTAAGTAATGAAGCTTATTGGCCGACACAATGAAGCTTCATTGAAGGTTTGGCAAGACATGGCCAAAGTCGACAGATGCAACATGCGATGTTGGCATTGATGCATATCCGTGAAATTGAGTTTGCCCAAACTCAAGGATGATGCAAGAGTGAAGAATAGGCCAGGAGTTGGTCTATGTCATTATTTCAAGGCTATCCAAAGCTTGAACAATGCAAACAAGTTAGTAATACAAGAGTTGCATTGTTGTTGTCAAGCCAATTGGCGAAGTGAAGCATATATGATGCATGAGTAACTAGAGTGAGCTTAAGGAGCTGGCCTCGATGGTTGAAGCATAAGGATTTTCCGTGCATGAGTTTGGAATGATAAACATGCGGGGCCAAGAGAGGCTGAACGTTGGTGCAAGAGGCGAGAATCCAGTATGGCACAACAAGTGTGCACATACGGCTCAAGTGAAGGTTAGGAGTTGGTTATTGGCTTTGCGAGCATGCCAATGAAGTGAGACAAGATAGAACGATTATAAAGGAAGTTTATAACCATGTGGAGTGTTCATAACCACCAAGAACAGGTATGGCATCCGTTGGCTTGACAACACAAAAGGAGGCAGTTGGAAAAGCAAGTCTGGCGGTTATGGAAACTATCTAATGGGACACATGGGTACATTTCCATGCGTGTGCAAGTGTTGTGCACGGTTTTGGGCTAGTGAGTTTGTTGTATAAATAGTCCTAAGGAGTAGGAAAAATCGGTAGGCTTACATGGGAGAGTTAGTCTCATGTTTGAGAGAGTTAGGCATTCACCAAGAGGGTGAATGGCCTATTTTTGTTCATATGATGGACGAGTTTTGTAATCTTCCTTTAGTGCAATAAAATGGGTTTGTTGCAGTATATCTTTGTGTTCATTATGTTGCTAAGGTTGTGTGAGTATTGGTTAAATACATGGCAGAACCTCTTATATATGCTTATGGGGGCATGAAGAGTTGAGAGAAAGAAGAAAAGACTTCCACAGTAACAATGCCTTATGAGTGAAAGCTGCGGATGCGTACTTTGATGCAAAGTATGCAAGGCTGAATGATTTTGGGTGAAATTGGTTCACTAAACCACAATCATTACCGGTCATGTCCCATGAAAATTTTAGGCGATTAAATGGGCATGTGACAGCAGGTATCAGAGCTGTGTTAGGGGACACAGTTACTGGTTTTTCACTCTTAATGCTGGTTTAGTTTGAAATTCATCGGCATCAGGAATTTACGAATGAAAACTAAAAAGACGATATTAATGCTGGTTGCAGGTCACCGACTTTACGGTCACCGTACATGAAGAACGTTAAAATGTCCGTTTCCAGGTTAAATAAGAATAGATACAAACGAATTTGTCAGTAAATGGGAACAGAATTACAAATGGGTTAAAACAATATTTGATGATTAAGCTAGTGTAATTTTTAGAGAGTAGAGAATTGTATAATGTGTACCAATAAGATACTAACTCGACAAGATTGTGTATAATGTGTACCCCCTACCTAGGGACAATTAGGATCTTCAGTAAATCCCACAGACAGATTGATTACATTACCAAAATATTTTTTTTTGGATGTTGTTGGTGTTTTTTCTTCGCGTTACTAATTTCTTATAGTATATCGTATCCGGGTTCCTCTAGTCGAGATGATCTTGGTCGAAAGTTATTTTTTGTCTGGTGGACTTGTCAAGTAATCATGAAAATAAGATATCAACCACCATCATTTATATGCTTAAAGTCTTATATTGCATCCGTTTTTTTTTTTTTTTAAAAATACTTTTACTTTTTCAATTTGACATATTTTTATGTCAAATTATTTTATTTATTTTGAAAAATTAAATAAACATTATAATAAAGATAATTAAATTACTGAGTTTTCAATTTGGTAGAAAAGCAACAAAATTAAATTACGAGCACCAACTCTTTTTTGAATAGCGACACCCAATCTATGAAAAATAAAACTACCTAAACTATTACCAGCGTCATGCCAAATTGAAAAGGTAAAAATATTTCTTTCTTAAAAACGGAGGGAGTGGATAAGCAGAATAACATCTTAAAAATTTGTTTTGCTCCCATAGATAAAAGTTGGTGCTCGAAAGAGTTTTGGAGGTTCAAACTGAAAAATCAATTTTGACAAAGCTACTAAAAAGGATCTTTTAAAATTGATGAGAAGAATCCGGTAAAATTGGAGTTTCTATGGGTAATTTCGTCTTAACTCTTTAGCGAGTGTACACGTAACATATCAATCTTCATAAATGATTTGATTTAGAAGATTGTATAAGGAGGGTCGAAGTTCTATATATAGATGATAATGAGGTCATCAACTAAGTAATCAACCAATAAAATGAATATATTAAATATACAGTCTTCAGTCTTCAGAGGAGCGTGCACAAAATTTGACCCAATTTACTGAATATGGCTTACTTAAACTTTACTCGGCAATCTTCAAAGTGTTGAAGAGAAAAAAAATAAGTGAAGCACACAAAGTGAATGCCAAAAAGTAAAATCCAGTTCTAAAGTTTGTATATAGGGTGCCCCCACATCCAAAATTGGTATACATATATTGTGGTCTTCATGTATTATATTATAAAGTAAATAGATTTTCAAGTCATTTTTAGATATGACATACTTAATTATTTTACAAAAATTCTAAACGTACCGGGAGAAAATCCCATCGTTTCTCCGAGTGAGAGAAAACTTTGGCCGGGTTCAACACTAAAAGTGGCCCCTGCTAATCTATGTCGTGGGACCCAACAAATTTTCTTTCACCCTAAGATTCAAAGGATTTTCTCCTGGTGACACGTAGAATTACTCACTTTTTTATTATTGATTTACTAGCAATTAACTAAAGAAAGAAAAACATAAACATGAGAGGGAAATAAAGCTAGAATCTTCTGGAGGGAAGCATAAAAGAACGAGACAAATAAAATAAATTAAATTAATTAGAAAAGTGAAAAAAGAAAGAAAAAACATAAACATGAGAGGGAAATAAAGCTAGAATCTTCTGGAGGGAAGCATAAAAGAACGAGACAAATAAAATAAATTAAATTAATTAGAAAAGTGAAAAATTAGATCAACAAGATCATATGAAACGATTCATCTAAAGTTCTTTTAAGGAGTTTTCTAGTTAAATCCCTAGTTGTGTTATTATTTTTCTTTTTAACAACACATAAAATGGGATGAAAACATCCTACCGGGGAGAAGAAGTATATTCTACCACCGTGTTCTCCGACACCGGCGATGATGAAATATTGGATAGTCACCATATTCATTATCAATTGTACACATGTGGCTAGTCTAGTAAATGTATTAATATCAACATTAGCATCCTTGTTTAATTTATTAGAGGAAATCCATTCTATGTTCCTTGCTTTTTAAATAAACCACAACTTCCTCCCCAGATAAATTGGCCCATCGAGTTCCTTTCAAAGATCCATAATTTGTTGCACAACATTACTACCGGGACTAGTAGTAACAGGAGTTGTGTCGCTAACAATCTTTATCGTTAATTCTTCTAAGGATCGATTAGTTTAGCTTGAAGCATTATTTGTTCAATAATAGCAAGTTGAGCAACTCTAATATTGAGCGGGCCCAATCTAATTGTAGAATCAATTTTTAGAAAATTCGTGTTATTTCAGTGGAAGCAACACCTACAAATTATTACTGAATCGAAGAATCACATGTTAACCACCGATGCCCTTTTTTATTTTATATCATGCAAGTTATGCACCACTGACATTGAGCGGGCCCACTCTAATTGTAGTATCAGTTCTCGGAAACTCAAGTTATTTCAGTGGAAGCAGCACCTACAACTTCTTGCTGAATTGAAGCATCACATGTTAACAACCAATGTTGTAATAGACCACCATCCACCGTCTCATCCCCACTTAGCCACCGCGTAATCTGACAGTGTGGGGTTTTCAACGGGCATCGTTGCGGACATCCAGCAGCAACTTCTTAGGAGTTCATCCATCCCTGGACTACTCCGCCCGAGAACGCTTAACCGCAGTTTTATGCCATCTCTGAACCAACTATCTTTTGAAAAGGACTCTCATATAATGTAGACGTTCATTGCCTTCGCTGAAACTAGTATCGGCATAACCGCCTAGCATACTCTCTCGCCTGAGCACAAGAGAACAGTTTGTAGTTGTATCCCAACTAACATCGATATTGTTTCCACTTACCCATTGCGGTTATCCAGTATGGGATTTTTAACCGCACTATCGCATTATCCGGCGCAATGCATCCCGAGAGATCACCCATCTTGTGACTACTCCCGTCCGAGCACGCTTAACTAAAAATTTTTCCCACGACTCGGTCATATGTACACATCAGGCCTCGGTGTTAGGAAATGACAAATCACTACCTATATTCGATTCCATCGGCGAACCATCACAAAATCGGGGTATTAAAATACCACTACCTTAAATTGAGGCGTCCTCGGCTCCAAAATATATTTAGAATCCCATATCTCGGATGTTCCACGCCCTCACGAGAAGCACTTGGGCCAACCCCTTCCAACGTACCTTCTCAACCTCGGCGGGTGACCCATCGTCAGGGTCTCATACCATTTTTAATAACCCTACCCTTCATCGGTATTTTCCCCATAGCCACCGCGTAATCCCGCAGTGTAAGGTTTTCAACGGGCATCGATGCTGACATCCAACAACAACTTCTCGGGAGTTCCACCCATCCCCCGGATTACTCTGTCCAGTACGCTAAGCTGCGAGTTTTCGCCAACTCGGAACCAACTGTCTTTGAAAAGGCATCGATATTAGGAAAAGATAAACCATTACTTATATTATATTCGCCAACCACCGTTGAATATCGAGGTATTATAATACCACCACCTTAAATCAAGTCGTCCTCGACTCCAAATATATCCAAGCACGGATCCGTGATGTTCACGCCCCTCATGGGACAAGTACTTGACCCAATGCGTCCAAAGCTCACCCTCCACCATCGCGGGTGACCCATCGTCCGTCTACGATACCATTTTCATGACCCTACCTTCAACCGATATTGTGCCCACTTAGCCATTACACTAATCCGGCGGTGTGGGGTTTTCCACGGGCATCGCTGGACATCTAGCGAGAAACTTCTGGAGGTCACCCATCCCTAGACTACTCCGGCCGAGCATGCTTAACAGAAAGCTTTATACCAACTCTAAAGCTAATTGTGTAGAAAAGGCCTCGGTATAATGTAGATGTTCCTTGCCTCAAGTGAGACCGATTCTGGAATAGCCGCCCAACATACTTTCTCACCGAAAGCACAAGTGAACCGGCCGTAGTTGTATCCCAACTAACACTGATATTGTTCCCACTTACCCACTGCGGTTTTCCAGAAGCGTGGGATTTTTAACGGCACTACTGCGGTTATCCAACAAAGAGATTCCCGAGAGGTCACCTATCCTGTGACTATTCCCGTACGATCACGCTTAACTAAAATGTTTTTCTCACAACTCAGGTCAAGTGTACCCATCGAAGCCTCGGTGTTAGTAAAGGACAAATCATTACCTATATTCCATTTTATCGGCAAACCCTACTGAAAATCGGGTATTACAATCATTTATAATGACCCGTTCCTCCACTGAATCTGTCCCCACTTGGCCAATGCGGTTATCCGCGATGTATTGGGTTTTCAACGGGCATATTTATGGTAAACCAAAAGCAACTTCCTGGAAGGTCACCCATCTCTCGGATTACTTGGCGCGAGCACGCTAGCTAACTCAGAGCTTTCGGCCAACTCGGGAGCCAATGTCTTAGAAAAGGCCTCGGTGTTAGGAAAGTACAAACCATTACTCATATTCCAATCAGCGAACTACTGCCAAAATCGGGGTAATACAATATCACTACCTTAAATTGGAGTCATCCTCGGCTCCGGAATATATATACATGCCCGATCTCCGACGTTTCCTGCCCCTCATGAGACCAATACCTAACCCAATCTGTCTAGCGTAGTCCCTCACCCTTGGACGGTGACCTTTTGTTGGCTCTGATGCCATTTGTAATGACCCGACCCTCCACCGACAATGTCCCACTTAACCACTGCCCTAATCCAGCAGTTTGGCGTTTTCGACGAGCATCACTGCAAACATCCAGCAACAACTTCACGGGAGTCCACCCATCCCTAGACTATTCCCGCCCGAGCACGCTTAACAGAAGAGTTTTCCGCGAACTCTGGAGCCAAATGTGCATAAAATACCTCGGTGTTAGGAAAGGACAAACCATTACTTATATTCCATTCGACCAACCACTTCCAAATATTGGGGTATTACAAATGCCCTTTTTTATTCATATCATCATTCACTTCATTAAAATCATTAGGAGTTTGTTTACCTTTAGGCGTGTTAAGGGAATTTAATCCATCTTTATTCTTATGTAAATAATTATCCACATATTTAATTTATTACCACCAACAAGTAGGGCTGCACAAAACCAAACCTAAACCGAGAACCGAAGTCGAAACCGACCTTTTTAAACCGAACCGAACCGAAACCATAATACAATGGTTTATACATGGTTGTCAGTTCCAGGAAACCGACACTCTTGGTTTCGGTTTAGGTTTTACCCCAAAACCGAACCGAAAACCTATTGGTTAACCGACTAATACTGACCGTAGGATTGAAATAATATTGGCCGTGGATGTTAGTAGATATTAACTTACTTCAGTCGAGTTCAGTCCAGAATAGATCGAAGTTTCTCATTTCTCAAAACTGCTCATCTTCTTCGGTTCTTCCCTAGACATCATCAGTGCATCACCAGGACAAACAAAATCTTGAAAAATCCATAGATCCGCTGGCTGGTGGTTTGTGCTTAAGGATTAAGGTATTCTCCTCTTTCCCTCTTTTTAGTTTTCTATTTCCAGGGTTTCAATCAATTTTTGTGGAATTCTTTTAGGGTTTAGATACTTTTTAGGGATTTTTGTATAGATGGTAACTAAAGCTACTAAACACAAAAACCCTCTTTCTGAATCTTATTTCTTATCAAGTTTTTAGAGGTTCTAGGGTTTGATTCGATGTTTTGGTATATAACTTATATGGGGCTGTTTTCAATCTGTAGGCAAAATCAGTTTTTAGGATTATAATTCTAGGTTGATGTTATACAATTTAATATTGAGTGTTCAAGATATCATGATATAGTATTTCTAGTTTACCATCCCTGTCATTTTCTAGTTTTCTAGTTTGTTTGTAAAAATCGCATTCTGTTTAACCATCCACTCAAATTGAAGGTCTTAATATTGTCAAGATGTTTCTCGGGTATACAATCATTAATTCAACCCAAATTCCAAACTGGGTCTTGTTTAATTTTATTGATTTTGGGATAAATTTGGAATTTTTATTGTTCGTTCACTTGAACTTTTTTTTCACAAGTCTTCAAGTTTGTTCATTTTCGTTGATTACTGTAGTGATTTGGTTGTTTCTCAAGAAACTTAGGTCTTAGATGTATCTTGGATCAACTGTAGAATTCATTAGAGTCATATTCACTTTGGTGGTGGTGGTGGGGTTTGGGTGTATGAGAAGCCGGTACTTAATTACAGCTCCTTTCGTTTTTTAATATGGATTGCATTTTCAGAATTGAAAAGGGTAGTATGTCAGTACTACTCACTTCACTTCCTATTTGGTGTTTGATGTTGCTTCATTTTCTAGAATGCAATTCATTTTAACATGATAACTACTAACTTTGTTATCTTCGATTGTGTTCTAGTTATATCAAGTGAATTGAGCGAGAAACAGAATATGGAGACATGAGATTTGTGTTTTATGCTTTAGGTTGAATTAGCTAACCCAAGAGAATTGTTATTCTTCAAGCAAATGATATGTCCAATGAACTTTGAATTGTGTATTGTAACATGTATGAAAGCTAAATTTAGTATACATACATCTATATATATATATATACTTACATAAGGTTATCTGATGATTCTAATCTTCGGTTCTTCGCCTTTGGTGGGTTTATAATAGCTTTTTGGGAAGACACCAATGGCGAGTGAATTTTCAGATTACCATCCCTGTCATTTTTTAGTTTTTTGATGTGGGGTAATTATAGCCTTATATCAGTTGTGACTTATGTTTTACGCTTATGTTTTATATATACTATTTAGAAGAGTGAACTATGATTACTAGGAAGAAACCGAGGCATCTGATTTTCCAAGAGGTTATGGACTGTTGATGTCTAGACTTAGCTTATAAACTGAAAATGATTGGAAATATGTCGACAATGTGATGCTGATCTTGTTTATTTTGCTTAAGAATGTTATTATTGTGATTAGTATGAGTTTTTTGTACATTTCGTAAAGAAATTACTTGTTTCATATTTAACTCGAGTTTGTGTAATGAAGGTTACCATTACAACCTCCCGTGGAATACCAAATTTCTACACATGCAAAGTGTATTCATTGTAACAAACTATTTCCTGTCGACCCTTTTAGAATGAGACCTCTATGTTGATTTTCCATCTAAAGATGTGTAGTCAGTTATGATTATGAATTTTGATGTTTTTTTCGTTTTTATTATTAAGGAGAAACTAGACTCTTTAAAATTTAATGTTTCTATCAATATGTTTTGGAAGTTGGAACGTTTGATTTATTTGAAACTTGAGTGACAGGTTCAGAAAAATTTGCCTGTCAGTTTTGTGAGACTGATAGATATAAAAATTTTCAGTGACTTAGCTGGTTAACCAAAAACCTAATGGTTTTATACAGAACCGAGTTGGAACCGAACCGAACTACCTTAATGGTTTCATTGGTTTTCATTATTGGAAAACCGAGTACTTTGGTTTCGGTTTTGGTTTTGCCAAAAACCGATGAAAACCGAACCATGTGCAGCCCTACCAACAAGACCATTTTTAATGACCTTGCAAAGGAGAACAATAGACATGCATTTTCTAAAAAATCAAAGTAACCGATGATTGAGAAGCCATTACGCTCTACCAAGAATTCTTCATGTAATGGAAGCGTGAAATCAATATCAACCTGAACCCTTGCGAGGTGACCAAAAATTATCTTAATCATGATATCATTGCATCCATGAGCGTACCTAAAAATTAAGCAATCATGAAAATAATTATCTTTTCCAGTATTCTTAGTTTTCGCCATAAATTATAATCCAAAATGAGAAGTGGATTGATGTTTAGCGCTATATAGGGTTAAAATCATGAGATCGTTGTTGAAAGTCCATCTAGTCATGATTCGAGAGATTGAAATAATGGAAACCCTTCCTTAAGGAATTATACTCCAAGTCATGCTCGCAGGACATAAAGCCTAAGTTTAGACCTAATATCAAAAGTCAAAACTAGAAAACCTATGAGGTTGTTGCTGCAACACTCTAGTCCTTTGAGATACTCGTCCCTCGGAATCATAATTTAGAAAATATTTCCCTTCATGAAGGGTTTAAGAAATTGAAAACGAGAACACTGCATAGAAAGTATGTCTACAACTACTGTAGTACCCTGATTTTGGCAGTGGTTCGCCGATTGGAATATAAGTAATGGTTTGTCATTTCCTAACACCGAGGCCTTTTAAGCACAATTGGCTCTAGAGTTTGCAGAAAACTCTGCAGTTAAGCGTGTTCGGGCGGAAGTAATCGAGGGATGGGTGAGCTCTGGAGAAGTTAATGGTGGTTTACCGCAGATATTCCCGTTGAAAACCCCACACTGCCGGATAACCGTCGTGGAAAAGTGAGGACAATATCGTTAGAGGGTCGGGTCATTACAAATGGTATCAGATCCGACGACGGATCACCTTCCGAGGGTGGAAAGGTACGCTAGACGGGGTTGGTCCATGTGCTTCTCATGAGGAGCAGTAAACGTTGGAGATCTGGGCTTGAATATATATTCCGGAGCCGAAGACGGCTCTAGTTTAAGGGGGTAGCATTGTAGTACCCCGATTTCGGCAGTGGTTCGCCAATTGGAATATATGTAATTAATGGTTTGTCATTTCCTAACCCCGAGGCATTTTTCGCACAGTTGACTCCAGAGTTGGAAAAAACTCTGCAGTTAAGCGTGCTCGGGCGGGAGTAGTCTATGGATAAGTTACCTTCCGGGAAGTTGCTGCTAGATGTCCGTAGCGATATCAGTTGAAAATCCCACGCTGCCGGATTACCGCAGTGGCTAAGTGGGGACAGTATCGGTGGAGGTACGTGTCATTACAAATGATATCAGAGCCAATGACGGTTCAGGGTGAGGGAGTACGCTAGACGAATTGGGTCAGGTATTGGTCTCATGAGGGGAAGGAAGCGTCGGAAATCTAGGATTGAATGTATATTCCAGAGACGAGGAAGGATCCAATTTAAGGTGGTGGTATTTTAGTACCCTGATTTCGGCAGTAGTTCGCCGATTGGAATATAAATAATGGCTTGTCCTTTCCTAACATCGAGGTCTTTTCAGCACAATTGGCTCCAGAGTTGGCAGAAAACTTTGCAGTTAAGCGTGCTCGAGCGGGAGTAGTCCAGGGATGGGTGACCTCCCGAGAAGTTGTTGTTGATTGTCCGCAGCGATGCCCGTTGAAAACCCCACACCGTCGGATAAGCGTGGTGGCTAATTGTGGGGACAATATTAGTGGAGGACGGGTCATTACAACTGCAGGTGCATATTATTTAGAGTTTTAAACGGTGTAGTAGTCTGGATTGCATCAATATGATAATGAATATTAAGATAGAAAAACATATGATCCAATTGAAAAAATGATTTTTCCGTTTCTTTGATAAAACCCTAATTTCACCATGCTTTTTCTTTCCACATTCCACAGAAATAGAAGTGATGTTATGGTAATTTCATTTGAAATATTCATTAGAAAAATGATTTCTGCTTGAATCATAACTATTTCTTTTTTCTTTATCAGCGAAGTAAAAAATCAAAACGTAGTTAAAAAATGGGGGTAAAATTGCAAATAGAAAAGCTAAGAAAGGAGAAAAGAAAAAGAATACTAAGTTGTAATAAAATCAAAGAATACAAGTTATAGAAAATCATCCAAGCTAAAGTGCAACCCGAAAGAAAAATACTAAGTTGTAATACTACTAATAAAGGCCAAAGTATACGTGTTTCCAATATTCCATATATCCTATATCTAAGGAGTTTCAAGAAATCCTTCAAACCAAATGCTCAAGTGAGTAATAAGTACTTGATTGCCAAAATGGTTTGAGTGTTATTCTTAACCATGGTCTAGATTCTCCGGGTATTGTGTTCGAGCCATATCCGCATGGTTTTAATTGACAGGATGAGATTTCATTTTTGAAAAATAGATAAACGAAATCATTCTCATAATTACAAATAATCTTTTATAACTTTATCGATTTCAAATAAAAAAATAGAAAAATATGAACTTAGGTACATACAAAGAAACAATAGTTTTGTTTCAGATTTCACAATCTAAAATAAATAGAAAGACCTCAATTTTAAAACAAAAAATAATAAATAAAATCATTTGAAAATTTCATTTTATATCTTATAATTCATCCGATTCAAAGATACTCAAAGCTATTTTATTATGAATATTGAAAATCGCTCGGTCGAACTCGCAAGCGTTGCTATCTCAAGGTTGTTTGTCAAGTTTAGTTGCCAAAACTATAAGTCTTGATTTCTAGTCTAATTATAGCTAAGTCCCAGATTAGGATAGTAAGTGTAGTTGATCTTTAGACTCCACAGCGTTCATCAAATGAAAACGAAGAACTACTCAAGGGAACTTGTGGAACTTCATCAACAAAAGGTATGTGGAGACTTGAACTCATCTATCACTCAAAAGTATATCTACTTTATCTCCTATTTGAGACAAAAGTCATATAGCTATATAGACTTCAATTATATACAATTGATATTTGAGCCAAGTTTATCTCGCTTATCTATTTCTCGAAATATGTGTTGGTAAGCTTTAGCTTTAACCAAGTTCATATTTTATTCTTGACGCAAGTCAAAAGATGATCATGTGAAAATCGCCTTGTAACATCTTACATGATTTATGTGAGACAATCATTTGGTGTAGACTCTAATGTTTTATTGATCATTCGATCACTTGAAAATTGCTTTGAAGCTAATAGTTTATGTGAGACAGCTATTCCCGTCTTCTAAGAATGTTTCAATGATTGAAATGAGGGTTTAGAACATTTAACCATGATTGGATATGAACATAGTGTGTGTATTCACATTTGTATAAATTCCAAGTCCGTGAACCATGGTATGCGTACATGTACGCGTCTTGGTCAGTTGAGGGAAGTCCGAAACCATGTACGCATCTTGCTAAGTTGGGTTCCGTGAATTTATGAAGGAGTTTGGAAATGACCAAACTCAGTCCGGCGCTACTTAAGTATGCGTACCCGTTTACGTACTTGAGTAGGTTATATTCTAAAATCAGTTTTTTCATGAACTAATACATTTATAAATTAAGGAATGCAATCTTTTGCAAAGGATATAATGTTCATGAAATGATTCGATTGAATCAAAATCGATTTTGCTTAAATTGTTTCTTGTATACTTATATGAGAATATAAACAATTGAACAACTCTCTAACTAGTTTCATTTGAGTCATTTGATCTAGTTGTGATAAAGATGAATAAGGTTGATATGAAAGTGTTCATATGGCTAACCTCGGTTAAATATTGTTGAACCAACAAAGTGTACACGTTTAGGGCAGTTACCTTTATCTAAATGTTGGTACATTTCATTTGTGTATAACAAGCTAAGCTCGATCTAACGGTTGAAAGATATAGGCTTGAATCTAATCGAGTTTTCATCTAACAAAGAATATTGAATGCTTTATTACCAAGGTAATATTGAGTGCAAACCCGATTTGGAGACTATATAAAGGAGAACTCTAGCAACATGGGAAACCTAATCCCACACCTTACGTGTGATACTAGTTGCAACTAGATTCGATTCTCCTTTAACCTTAGGTTTTTCTAAACCCAATGGGTTAACGACTTAAAGACTTCATTGGGATTGTGAAATGCACCCAACTATTTTCTCTATAGTTGCGTGTTCCGATCTCGTTGTTTTCTATTGTGATTGAGTACTATCTTCTTTAAGATTTGCTCGAGATTTATTCTCCGATAGGCAAGATTGAAAAGTAGTCACAAACATCTTCGTCTCATCGTTTGTGATTCCACAATATCTTGTTTCGTTAATCGATTAAGATTATTGAGAGGTAATTGATAATACTAGGTTGCTCTTCTGGGAATATAAGTCTTGTTTATCAATTGGTTCTTGTTCACCTTGATTTATCAAAAGACGGAACAAAACTCGTAGGTATATCTATGGGAGACTGATTTATCTATTCAATAGACTTTTCTGTTTGATACAGATTTGTTTATCAAGTATTCGACTTTGGGTCGTAGAAACTCTTAGTTGTGGGTGAGATCATTTCGGGAATCAAGTGCGCAAAATCCGACGTGGTTCAAGAGGCGTAAGGAATGCAAATGTACCTTGAACAGTGTGAGATTGTGTTGTGAATGAACAATGGTTAAACAAGCGGTCGAAGAAATGAGGGGATAAATAGTGATGAACACCTTCAATCGAAGATTCAGACCAAGATCTGTGCAAATATGCGCAACCAAATAGTTGTTGTTTTCATTAATTTTCAGATGATGCGAATTAGGGTTCTCTTAAAGCATAAACAACCAATGATTAAATCTACTCGGCCAGCAATGGATAAGCAACACGTGTCTCAAATCCAACGGGCACAACTACACCAATAACTAACAACAGAAAAATAATAAAGGCACCTAACTAAGTACTGAGAGCAGACAAGTTACTTGTCACACTATGACATTGCCTCTCCCAGAACATTAACCTTTTCCTCAAGGATAAACTTTGGGTAAAGAGCCTTTATCTTAAACAAATAGTCCCGTGTAGCGTTCTCAGGTGACGAATTAGTCCACTGTAAGAGTATTTGTCTCACTAATCTGCGGTCTTCTAGAATGGTTCTGGTGCGAAGAATTTTCTCAGGTAGCATCATAATTGACCTTCATGATCGACCACTGGTAAGTCTGGGTATGGAGTGTGCTTGAGGCCAATGTGCTTCTTTAACTGGGATACATGAAAAACTGGGTGGATGCGTGCATGAGAGGGCAGCTGCAACTTGTCAGCCACATTACCAACTTTCTGTATAACAGTGAAGGGACCATAGAATTTAGAAGAGAGTTTGAAGTTCTTTCTGAGAGATACAGATGCTTGCCTATATGGTTGTAGCTTAAGGTATACCAAATCTCCCACCTCAAAGCTTTTATCTTTGCGTGACTTGTCAGCATAGAGCTTCATTCTCTCTTGAGCTAAGTGAAGTGATTATTTGAGAACATCAAGTAGAGAATCTCTTTCTTTTTAATAAATCTCAACAACATCTACTGAAGTTATAGCAGTGGTAGGGAATGCTAAGTAGGGAGGTACATACCCATAGAGTGCTTGGAATGGAGACATTTTCAGACTAGTGTGAAAGATTGTATTGTACCACCATTCTGCTAGAGCTAACCACTGGCTTCATTTTATGGGTTTATGTCCAGTGAGACATCTCAAGTAGGTTTCCAAGCATGAATTGACTCTTTCAGTTTGGCCATCTGTTTGAGGATGATATACAATGCTTAAGTTTAGAGTGGTGCCCAAAGCTTTAAAGAGATTCTGCCAAAAGTTGCTGGTGAAGACCTTGTCTCTATCTGACACTATGGAGGAAGTCAAGCCATGCAGCTTGAACAGTTGAGAAAGAAATGCATGAGCAACTGAGGCTGTTGTGTATGGATGAGACAGAGCTAAGAAATGAACAAATTTAGTCAGCTTGTCTACAATGACAAGTATGACACTATTCTTGTTGCTTACATGTAAACCCTCTATGAAGTCCATGGTGATATGCTGCCATGGTTGATCAGGTATAGGAAGAGGCTGGAGAAGACCTACAGAATTTGTGGTATCACCTTTGTTTCTTTGACAGATATCACAGTGAGAGACAAACATCACTATGTCTTTGTGCATACCCTTCCAGTAAAAAATGACTTTTATCCCTCACAAAGTTGCTTGAATGCCAGAATGGCCCCCAATGGCAGAAGCATGTTGAGAAGTTAAGAGTGTGTGTCTGGCATTGCTTCCAGTACCAATGTATAACATGTGCTTGTATATTAAGAAATCATTCTCATAAGTATAATTAGGAATATTGAGAGGGTTGAGGAGAAGGGCAGAGATAAGTTGGTTGGCATGAGGGTTATTGATGTAGCTATCAGTGACATCTTGAACCCATTTTGGTGTAGAGATTGACAAGGAATTGCAAGTAGCAGTCTCCATTGGCCTTCTTAAGAGAGTATCAGCCACCATGTTCTCACTTCCTTTCTTGTACTGAATGTCATAGTTAAAACCCCAATAATTTAATCAACCATTTTTGCTAGAATGATGTTGTAAGCTTTTGCTCTATGAAGTATTTGAGGCTTTGATGGTCAGTTCTGATGGTGAATCTTGACCCTTGTAAGTAATGCCTCCATCTCTGAACAACCATAACTATGGCCAGAAACTCCTTTTCATAAGTTAATAGATCTGTTGCTCTTGGACCCAAGAGATTACTATAATAATCAATAGGCCCGCCTTCTTGAAATAGAATTGCACCAATACAAGAGTTACTAGCATCACTTTCAACTACAAAAGGTTTTGTAAAGTCAGGGAGAGCCATGACAGGAGTGTTGCACATAGCAGTCTTGAGATGTTCAAAAGTAGTAGTAGTAGCTGAGCTCTAATGAAATGCATTCTTCTTAAGCAATGCTGTGAGAGGTCTGCTGATTGAGCTGTAACCCTGCACAAACTTTCTGTAATATCCTGTGAGGCCAAGGAATCCCCTAAGTTCCTTGATATTATTAGGCAGTGGCCAATGGTTCATGCATTCAATCTTGGCAGGATCAGCACTAACTCCATCAGCTGTGATGATGTGACCCAGATATTCCAATAAGGGTTGCCCAAAACTGCATTTAGACATCTTAGCAAATAGTTGATGTTGTCGAAGTAAGGAGAAGACAATCTTTAGATGTTCCAAATGTTCAGTCATGCTAGATTTGTAAATCAGTATATCATCAAAGAAGACCAACACAAATTTCCTCAAGTATGGTTGAAAAATTTCATTCATTAAAGCTTGAAATGTAGCAGGTGCATTGGTTAGACCAAATGGCATGACTTTAAACTCATAGTGACCTTAATGAGTTCTAAATGTTGTTTTGAATATATCCAAATCATGGATTCTGATTTGGTGATAACCAGCTCTTAGATCAATCTTGGAGAAAACTGCATAGCCACATAACTCATCTAATAGTTCATCTACAATGGGAATGGGAAATTTATCTTTAATGGTGATATTGTTTAATTTCCTATAATCAACACAAAATCTCCATGTGTTATCTTTTTTCTTAACAAGAATAATGGGAGATGCAAAAGGGTTGTGGCTTGGCTATATAATGCCATAATGGAGCATTTCCTTGACAATATGTTCAACTGCATCTTTTTGGATATAGGGGAATTTGTAGGCTCTGAGGTTAACATATGTAGAATTAGGCTTAAGAATGATTTTATGATCCGGACTTCTCTTTGGTGGAAGCTGAGTAGGTTCATGAAATATGTCTTGGAATTCAGTCAGCAATGGTAGTAATATTGAAGGAGTGGTGGGTTTGGGGTCAGAAGAAATAGAGAATAAGTGGCCCACCATGCTATGAGAAGAAGTAGAAAAAAAAATTCTAGCTTCTGAACTACTCATCTGAAGTAAAGTAGGCTTAAGAGAAATACCTTGTAGTGTAATCTTCTTCTTGTGATGTGTGAAAGAAACACTTATAGCTTAGAAAAATTGAAAAGAACATCAACCAAGGTCTTGAGCCAATCAGCACCAAGGACAATGTCACAACTACCTATAGGTAAAATCCTTAGGTTGTCCACAAAGTGATGGCCTTGCATGCTCCAATGCAGGTTTGAGCAAATGCCTGTACTGACTGTCTTCTCTCCATTGGCCACAGTGACCATCATTGGTTTAGTTGGTTCAATGCAGCATTGCAAGGAAGTAGCTGGGCACTATCAATAAAACTTGTTATGCTTCTAGTGTCAATGAGGATAGATACTTTCTCGGTTGTGAAGAATGCTAGGAATTCTAATTATCTCACTAGTTGTATTTCCTGTGAGTGCATGAAGTGAAATCTCAACCTCAGAGTGAACTGGAGATTCTTGAGCCTCCTCAAATATGTCATCCTCTTCCTCAATGTCATGAGTCTTAGCAGTATCCATAGACAGCATGTAAACTTTTTGTTTCCTTCTACAGAAATGCCCTGGTTTGTAAACAGCATCACAATTATAGCACAACCCTTGAGCTCTTCTTTTGTCCTCTTGAGAAAGTATTTTGATGATTGGGTTTGGAGGGTTGGCCTTTGGTGTAGGTGTGAAGAAGGATTTTGGGGTTGCGGAGTAGAGACTTAGGGAAGTAATATTGGTTTCGGTGACAATGGTGCGAGAAAAGAATATTGTGCTGTTGAAGGTAAAATTAGCTGAAAAAGATTTATTGAATAACTTAGAAGTTGTATTGGCCAAATGGAGTTTTTGTTCTTGTAATCTGGCCAAATTGAAAGCATCAGCTAAAGTGTGGGGGTGGAACATGGATATGGACTTCCCTATTTCATCTTTGAGGCCACTAAGAAAGCTCATAACGAGTAGGCTTCACTAAGAGATGGGTTCATATCAATCACTAATGCTTTGAGGGATTCAAATTCCTCATAATAATCATCTAGTGTGGTGGTTTGAACTAGTTTATTAAAACTGCCCACAAAATTTTCATCCATAGGATTTTCAAATCTAGCACATATGCCTTTAGCTAAATCAATCCAAGTAATTCTATGTCTATTAACTTGGAAATTTAAAAACCACTTCTCAGCCTTACCCTCAAGGTAGATTGCAGCGATATCCACCTTTTTGCGTTCTTCAATGTCATGTAGTTGAAAGTATCTCTCAGCTTTTTGGATCCAACCGCGAGGATTGGCACCATCAAATCTAGGGAAATCGAGCTTAGGAATTCGATGAGAAGGGATGTGTTGACGATGATAAGCAAAATCCTACTCCTCCATATCATGATTTTGAGAACCAGTTGGATCTTCATGATGGGTTTGATGCTGAGTGTTAAGGTCGGCTAAATAATCTCACTAGATTTCGATTGTTCTCTTGTATTGTTTTGTTAAGGTTGGTTGCTAGAGTATCAAACTTAGTAGAGAATTCAGATGATAGGGTATTGAAATCTGCTTGAAGTTTAGATTGAGAAGCTTTCAATTGGGTTTCTTCTTCTTCAACTGCTTTAAGGGTCATTGTAAAAAAAAAAATTGGTGGATTCGAACAACTCTGAATACCAATTGTTGTGAATGAACAACGGTTAAACAAGAAGATCGAAGAAATGAGGGGATAAATGGTGATGAATACCTTCTGAATCGAAGATTTAGACCAAGATCTGTGCAAATATGCGCAGCCAAATAGTTATTGTTTTCATTAATTTTTCAGATGATGCGAATTAGGGTTCTCTTACAGCATAAACACCCAATGATTAACTCTACTCGGCCAGCAATGGATGAGCAACATGTGTATCAAATCCAACGGGCACAACTACACTAATAACTAACAACAGAAAAAGAATAAAGGCACCTAACTAAGTACTGAGAGCAGACAAGTTACTTGACATTGTGATAGATTGGTTAGGGTCAACTACATTCCGGTCCGAAGTTAACTTGGAGTAGGATAGTGTCTGTAGCGGATTAATACAGTGTAGTGTTCAAATCTGGACTAGGTCCCGGTGTTTTTGTGCATTTGCGGTTTCCTCATTAACAAAATTATTGATGTCTGTGTTATTTCTTTTCCGCATTATATTTGTTTATATAATTGAAAAATCACAGGTTGTGCGTAGTTCAATCAATTAGATAATACAATATTTGGTTGCTGATATCAATTGATTGACACTTGAACATTGGTCTTTGGTACCGTTCAAGTTGTTTCACATAATAATCATGCTCAAAGATTTCTATCTTTGATTAGTTGATTACATTGTGAAACAGAGATATAACTCTTGGATATATTTCTTGATTGAGCTCGCTTTATTAGTTGGTGCTCTCAGAATTATATTGGAGTTAGTCCATACATATTGCTAAGCGAAATATTGGGTGTGGTTGTTAGACCCCCGCTTTTTCAATGAAGATATCTGAAATGGGATGTGAAACTCAGAGAAAATCGTAACTCCAATTTAGAAAAATATGAATATAAATGTCCTTATTGACAAACAATAGTTTTGCTACTTTGTTTCAGGAAAAAATTGTAACTCCATGGCTTACATTTAATTGATTAATTTTTTTTTTTTTGAATACTACTAAATTAGGGTTTATCTTCATTACATCTGCCTTTGTTATCTTATACTTAAAATTTATTTATTTTCCAACAAATATGATTCACATTATTTCGAGAAACTCTGCAAAAGTGTGAATTTTTATTTTTATTGTTCAATCCTAATTGCACCCGTAGGTTAACTTGACGACATGGAGGTAGACGTTTAGGCATATATCTATAAGAAATATTTTAGTTTTTTTTTATAATCAAACCATAAGTATTTCATTCCACGTAAGAAACGTTTACACGATGGTTTTCAAGGAACAAAAATACATCAAGAACATGAAACAAATACAAGTAAGATGTGACACACAAATAAATCGCGAAGAGAAAGAGCGATCTACAACGAAAGCACTCAATTCTTGTACATAGAGATTAGAGAGGGATAGTACCCGAAATTGTAATTCGACCATTTTGATTTGTTTTCTTCTTTAAAAATAGGTGCTCCTATGAGAGAGGAGTAATTTTCCCAAAAATGCTTCATGTGTATCGAGTAACCTGGAACTCCTGGATCTATATTTCTGATGAAGAACTTGATCTTGGCCACGTTGAATCGCCGTTATACTTGTATATAAGATAAAGAATCACGAACAAATCTAAAGAAAGAAACACTATGAAAGTGCAGATAGAATTGCCCTAATAGCGAAAAAAAAATCGTTCTAACAGCGAAGAGAAAATCGCTCTAATAGCGTAGAAATTTATTATAATCAGCAAAATAACTTAAACTAATCATATCAAGTAATCTTTGCTCAGTTCCGGTCCCTAAAGGCCCAGATCTGAGCAAAGAAAGAAGAAGATAATCAGTTTTCTTTTTTCTAAAAGTTTTGAGAGGTAGGAGTAAGAAATGTAGATACCGAAATACGAACCGCCACGTGGACATAGGGAAGACGCGAGAATCCGTCCAAAATATCTTGTACCGTTCCAGAAAATCTTCGTCGAGTGACTTGTCAAATCAAGTCGACTCACCATTACTGACTAATTAGCGAAGTAAAAGCCATAAGCGAGATAATGTCTCATGACGAAGTAACCTGCTAGGAGAATATGAGCTACGAAGGATCGATGGAGTACCCTGCAAGATACCAACCACGAAGTAGAGATGGGCGAAATAAGCTAACTTGGCTAAAAAGATAACATGTGAAGTAAGTAAATTATCGGGCAAGAAAAGAGACAACTTTCCCGACAATCCCATGTGAAGGTAGCGAAAGAAGGGGAAAAACTTTATGGAAAAGGGTCAAGGCGAAGGGCACCTCCGCGAGAATGTGACGAAGTAAAATGAGTTGTGCCCCATTAGGGTTAGTTGGCCTATAAATAGAGGTCTTTGGGAAATGTATGGGGGGTGGGGGGTGGGGGAGAGAGCTTAGTTTAGAGAGGGATATTAGGGTTTTCCTGTATTCAAGAACATGTATTTTGTTTCCTTGGTTGATTCATAAATAAAGACTTTCTAGTTTATACTTTTTTAACATGTCTTAGATCTTGATTACCTTCCTTTTGGGTGTACTACTGGATTTCCAATAGTTATAAGAACAGATAAAAAATATTTTAGTTAAGAAACGAGTTTTATAATCTTGACAGATTTATTGATTTGTTTCGGTTTTTTAATCTTACATTGAAAGAAAAAGAAATTTAGTATGTTTTTATAGCCCGCATCTATTTCCAGGTAGAACTCTTGTTCCATGATCAATTGATCATTTTAGCAACCAATGAAATAAGAGCTCAATTGGACGCTTCAAAAGGAAAAAGAAAAGAAAAAGAGCTCAATCGGTCAATCCAAGAAAATATGGTGTTGTAACTGTTGTTGTCAACTCGTGGAACATTAGCGAGCAGCAAAAACGCTGGGTGGTTCGTGGAACATTAGAGCATCTCCAACAGTGGGTGCTTAAAATCGGAATTTTTATTTAGATCCTTATTTATGGGGTCATATGTATGTGGCAAAAATAATAATGCTTTGCTCATGAACCATCTCCAATAGTATGGGGTCTTATTTTTAAAATTTGTTGTTTTGGATAATGATAAAATTGATTCCCTCTTTCCTATTGGTTCATAACAATTTATTTAAAAATTAAAAAATTAAAATATAGTTAAAATGATGATGTGGAGGTCATTCCCAAGGTCTAAATAAGACCTTCTCCAAGACCTTCATATTTATTTTAACACCCTTCCTATTTTCTACATGACCCACTATTGGAGATGAATTTAATGTAAATGAAGGTCTAAAATCCTATGTGTCATGAAAAAATAAAACCTCCACCCTCTGTTGGAGATGCTCTTAGGGACCATTAATTAAAAAGGTTTAGGGCAATTACTGGAACATTAGGGACCACTAATAAAAAAGGTTTAAGGGTAATTCGTGGTACATTTGGGATCACTAATGTAAAAGACTCGTAATAATCATCTTTCTTAATGGGAGAGCCAAATTTTAAAAAGAAACTCGCTTCTCTATTTAGAAAAATTCCAAGGAAATGAAATGTGTGTGCCGCTCACAAGTTGTACTCGTTAAAGATATTAAGATAAGATTTAAGTGTTTAAGTGGATGTTTTGATCTTCTTAAAATAAAACTGCAGGTTGAAACTCTTACAGCATTTTTTTTTTTTTTTTGTGTGTGATTACGACTCATATGATTTTGACTTGCCAGAATCTCATTAAAATCACTTAACTTATCGAGATCTGACTCAATATGTTTGTTTTCTGAATCAAACCTGACTCATTTGACTCAAAATTATGAATTAGTGGTTTGTTCCCATGAGTTAGAGGGACATTTTATTGCTTAACTTAAACAGGTTCGAATAAGCGGCTAGGTATGATTCAGATCGCGAGTCAGATCTGATTCAGAAAAAAAAACCAACACCTACCATTTAACTCGGGATGAGTCAGAGACTGAATTAGAAATCCAGAGTCAGAGTCAGCAAAAACAAATATGTTGTTAGTTATCATTAAGTTAGAGTAATGAGTTCCGTAAGAAAATCCAAAAAATAGACTAGTCGGCATATCCCCTTTTAATGCGAGCAAGAGTATATCAAAGCTTCACTTTTTGTGACCGTGGTATAAAGAATATTTACAGGGATATAAGGGTAAATTCTCTTTCAAAATACTACCTTCGTTTCTGGAAAAGTGTTACTTTCACTTTTTCATTTTAGCCTAAAAATAGGTCAAATTGAAAAAAGTGAAAGTAACACTTTTTCAAGAAACGGATGGATATAAGTTAGATTTTTGAAAATTTTATATATTTGGAAAGCCTTTTGAATTTTCTACGCAATAAAGCATAAACAATGATGTCGATTTTTTACTTTTTTTTTTTATGTTTCTCCAAATTTATATGTATTCATTTAAAAATTAGATATAGTTTAAGAAAAAATTGAAAAGATATACAAACTTTCTTTTTATTAATTCATAAGTACATAATAAAAACTAACGATTAACTTTTGGATGAAACACATAACACCACCAAATTACTTGCAAAGTAGGAAAAATAGCATTGCGGACGTGCAACGCAATGCTCACTACTTGTACAATGTAAAAAAATTCAGGTTGCCAATGATTTTCTATTCAAAATATTAGGGTCTGAGAATATGAAATTGAGATATTACACCTGAACTAAATTTGTTTTATCTAATTCAAATACTTCTGAATCAAATTATGATACGTATTATAAGATCCGATCCAATAATCACTGTCGTTACACCTCATATTATGTTTTTTCCATTGAAAACAACCACCAATTTACCCTGAATAATTTTTATTTACTTGAAAAACTCCAAAGACTTTGGAGAAAACGTCAAGTGTTTGGCAAGGAAAGATATTCTGACCAATAAGCTATTCTTAAGTTTCCTTTTACGGCAACAAAGTACATCTGTAATACACACGTGTTGACGAGGTAGTCCGACACCAATCACAGGTTAAATCCCTAGCTCAATCATAGACATTAATGTCGTGACACATGGCATCCAACTAATCCCCACTTGCTTACATTTCACATGCTGGATTCGACAATTACACGTGATCTTTCATGTCCTCCCGATGTAACCTATGGCCTCACGACCCTCTAATGCGCTTTACACGTTATTTCCGAAAGGCTGTGCTAGACACACCGTGAATACGAAGACGCTACTTATCTACCGCATTTCTACCCCAAAACCATACACCACTATGTGGCAATGACGTGGCGGGTCCACTGGAAAGAGAAGAAAGATTAAGCCTTAGTTTGGTATTGCTGCAGCTTTTGTAAAAGCACTTTTCTCTTTGTCTAAGTTCTTTGTCTTTGTCTTTGTGAGAAAAAGCGATTAGACGTTTGGTAAAATATTAATTAAAGTTAAAGTCGATTAAAAAAACAATCAAAGTGTGTTTGGTAAAATACTAGATTCAACCATTCTCTGTTGTGGCAAATGACAAAAATAGACATATCTTTAAAAATAGTTTTATTCAATTTTATTGGGGTTAAAAATAATTAATTTTTTTTACTATTAAATATAAATAGATTAAATATTAAATTTTACTAATTATTTATTATTATGATTGTTAAGAAAAATTATTTTTACTTAACCAATTTTAAATATATATAATTTTCAAACAAAAAATAAACTAAAATTAAGTAATTATTTAAAATTTGTTTTTATTTTTATTTTTATTTTTGACAAATTAAATGAAATGGTATCATACAATAGTTTGAAAATAAAATATAATAATATTTAAAGAATAAAATATAAGAAATAAAAATTGATTGTATATATATTTAAGGGTAATTTTTGTCATTTACAAAATAAAATAGGGACAAAAAGATAAATCAAGCATTAAATTTTGGTGGGACCATAGCTTATCTTTTGTTCTTTTAAAAGCTCCTCCTCCCCCAAACTTTTAAAAATTGAGGAATCTAAGTCTTTGGATAAAAAGCACTTTAGTTTTTTTTTACCAAACACCAACTTCAAAATTTATTGACATATATAGGTTTTCAAAGTGCTTTTGAAAAAAAAATAAGCATTACCAAACTCAGCCTAAATCGGGTGAGAGTAAAAAGGGCAGATTAAATCGCGTGAGAGTAAAAGCATTGGGACCCACGTTTTGTTCTTAACTTTAATTTTGGAGGGTAGCTGTTAGTGGAGAAAAATAAGATTTTTTTTTTTATTATTGTTTTTTGCTCCGGTGTTTGTTTCCATCTCTCCTCCCTTTTTGGTTTTTCATTTTCGTTTAGTTAGAAATGAGCAAGAGCAAGAACCTGGTTGAGATATTTTCCACTTAGATCATCTCCAACAGTGGGTGTTAAAAATCCTACGTAGAATTTTTATTTAGATCCATATTTATGGGGTGATTTGTTTGTGGTAAAAATAGTAATCCTTTGTTCATGAACTATCTCCAATGGTGGGGGTCATATTTCTAAGATTTGTTATTTTTGGATAATGATTAAATTGATTTTCTTTTTCTTATTGGTTTAGAAAAATTTATTTAAAGATAAAAATTTAAAATATAATTAAAAAGATGACATGGAGGTCATTCCCAAGGTCTAAATAAGACTTTCTCTAAGACCTTCGTATTTATTTTGACATCCTTCCTACTTAATAGGACCCACTGTTGGAGATGTAAATGAAGGTCTAAAATCTTATGTGTCATAAAAAAAATAAAATTTTCACCCTCTCTTGGAGATGCTCTTAGTTTTTCATTTTTACAAGTATAATAAAATAATTGAAAATATGACGTGGAGATGCAAGTGAAGGTGTAAATAAGACTTTCTTTAACACCTTCATATTTATTTTCCCATCCCTCCTAGTTTGTAGGATCCAACCATTGGAGATGGATTTATGTTAATTGGGGGTCTAAAATCCTACATGTCATGAAAAACAAAAAGATTCACCCTCTATTGGAGATGATCTAAAAAAGTTTCTTCAAATAAATCATTAATAAAAAGTTGACTTTTACAGCTGTCCCGATTACCATATTTACTCTCACGCGATTTAATCTGCCCTTTTTACTTTCACCCGATTTAATCTTTCTTCTCTTTCCAGTGGACCCGCCACGTCATTGCCACATAGCGGTGTATGGTTTTGGGGTAGAAATGCGGTAGATAAGTAGCATTTTCGCCGTGCATATTACACTGTGAATCCACCAAGTGACAGAAACCCGTGGGACCCACCAGGAGAAAAATAGAGTACGGGGAGTTTTATTTGCTGTGGGCCCCATTTTTTATGTGTCACGGTGGTATCTTCGGGATTTACACGTTATTTCCGAAAGGGCTGTGCCAGACACGCTGTGAATCCACCGAGTGATAGAAACCCCTGGGACCTACCAGGAGAAAATAGGGGCCGGGGGTTTTATTTGCTGTGGGCCCCATTTTTTATGTGTCACGGTGGTATCTACGGGATGAAATATAGACTTATTGTTTCCGAAACAAAGAGGATTTTCTTCAATTTTCAAATTTATTTTTCTCCCGAAAAAGTTCAACTAACTTTCTAAAGTAAATAACGAGAAATACACCAATCACTCGATAAAATTACAGCATAATCAAACTATCAGTATGCTGCTGGTGTGTTTGATGATATGGGTGAGCTTGTTTTTCACTTAATCCACATCCAATGTAATTCATTATGAATTTCATATTTGGGGGCAATTCAGTCCACCATCTAATGGATTAGCATTTAATGAATGCACGAATAGGAATATGCGAATGAGATAATCCAATAAATATGTTATTTTATTACTGGGTTAAAAGTGTTTTGAGAAACTAGTTGGAAACCCAGTCAATAACATAATATTACTCGGTAATTATGTCACAACAATTAACCCAGTAATGAACCATCTAGGGTTAGCCCAGTTGGCCAGGAGTCTGACTCTCAAAGAGGAGGTCAGGAGTTCGAGTCTCCGCTCAAACATTGGAGTACTCGTGTAATTATACTAACTTTACTATGGGGTTCATGGGGCCGAGTTTGCTCAGTGGGGAGTAAGCCGGTGGCTACGCTGCCAGGGGGCAGGACGGGCCTATGCTAGTTTCAAAAAAAAAAAAAAAAAAACCCAGTAATGAATGCATATTAACCCAGTAATTATGTCGAAACTAGTTGGAGGTTCACATTTAATGAATGCATAATATTAACCCAGTAATTAAACTAGTTGGATAGAGGGTTATTATGTCGCAACTCGCAAGTAATCCACCCGGGAAAAATTGACAACAAAATATTAATAAAAATGTAGCTTAAATATGGTTGCAGAATTTAAGCTCACCCTTGCGACATGGATTAAAAGTGATATTTGTTCCATATTTAAGCTACAATTTAGAGTAATATGGAAGCTCTAATGGTATAAAATCTTCTTACTTTCTTGATAGCATCATTAGTCGCATTCTAAATACATTAATTTCAGGAGAGGAATTGTACATGTGTTTTTCTTCTTACTTTTAACTACCATTACAATGAAGATTCAAGTGAACAGTTTATACTTTACACCCATAGAACATCGAAATTACATAAAAATAAAATATTTTCTTACTGAAATTTAAAATTTTGCACCCTTTCAAAATTATTGTATGAAACCAGTGTTCCTTCGGAGAGTTGTCGAACAATAATTTCGACGGAGTTAGGAATCTAGAATTATAAGAATATCAAATTATAACACCCAAAGCCATGCATTCGGAAGTCTGGCTATCATGTCTGTTTTTTGAATCAGTAACCCAACAGTATAAAATGAGAATATGAATAATAAAAATAATTAGTAGTATTTTAGTATATTATAATAGAAAAAACTGGACTTAATGCCCATGCCTCGGCCTCAACCAATATTAAGTACAACTTTCATCGCAAATAATTGAGCTCCTTTAAAAAATCATTATAAACCGAGGTGTAATTGGATCGAATTAAAATAAGTTACTAATATTGTTGTTACAGTTTTTGTCAATATGCATGACCTCCAATAACATACATGGTCTTCTAAATTAGGTTGTTTCATTGATTCAATTCACTTATTAGGTTTATCTATCTCTTCACACCTCAATTAAATTTTCAAGTGTTTTTGTTATCTGGTTGCATGTATATTAAAACTCTACCTAAATTATGCGTTAATGATGATTATGGAGGTATGGAAGGAACAAATACTACTAAATTTATATAGGTCTCTAGCCACTATAGGTGGTTACTTCTATTTTTTCGTGAGACGATACAATTTCAGACGTTTTTTTTTATGCGTAGAATATTAATAAAAATCATCCAATTCAGTTTTGGACGTTAAAGACATTTACGAAGACTATGAGTTTTCACTCCGTTGTTTATGGCTTCTTCGAACAAAATCAATGTTTATATATATAGTTGATGCCAAAGACTTTGTACCGGCTTAGGCTACTTATTTTTATTGGTGGAATAAAATATATGATTTACTAAAAGTTTACACGTCGTGATAATGTATATAAGTTTGTATAGCACATCCTAGTTATGGTCAATATCTTCATAACAATGCAACATAATTATATTAATGAACATGCTTAGAATCACCATAGCTAGATATAACATGGCATGTAGTGGACATTTATTTTCTTTGGGCCAGTTGAATATGCTTGTTATACATTGACATTCCGTGTGTATGATGGGATGAACTCTGAGTAACCAAACTATTTGAGTATTTTTCTTTATAGGTAATTATATTATTTGGCCCCATTAAAGGGAAAATAAATTAACTAATTAGTAAAAAAAAATTGAAGGATAATATAAATACATTTTTCTGAAGCATAATATAAATAATTTATTAGTAAATGATATATATTTTATAATTTAAAAAATAAAAGAAAAAATTTAAAACTTAAAACTTAAAAGTATTTGAAAAATTTACTTTAATTTTAAATTCATAATAATAATAATAGTTATTCTTCCAATTAAAAGGATTCTGTAAATATAAGTAAAAGTGAAAACTCACATATAAAACAGAAGAAAAAAAGAACCTGATGTTAACAACAAATTAGAAGAAAAAAAATAATCCAAATACTTGTTTGTTTTTTTTTTCTTTGTGTTTTTTTGTTTGTTTGAAGAAATCAGATTTTTTTCCAATGATCTAACTCACGGAGACAGGGAAATGTTGAGGATCGACTCAAATAATACATAAATAACTTTAGATTTTTATTGTCATTGTCATTATCGGGACGCATATATGTTGAAGACTCATTTAATTAATATTAAGTTTCTTGGGTTATGAGGTGATACAAAAGTACGTATATACCTAGCTATTGTCACTACACCAAATCAAGGTTTTCCTTATGGGGAAAAAGTGTTACCAAAAAATACAAGCTAATTTCCCTTACTAAAATAAATGGTTATCAATATGGTGTGATATAATTGTGAGAACTTTACCTAACCCTTTTAATCCATTAGGGAAATTAAACAAGCTAACACTTTAAGTCCATTACAATATTTATCCTAACTATTGACATTTTACACTTCATATTTACTTTGTAATGCAAACATTATGTTATAAACATTGCTAACTCTTTCTATTACTATTAAAATGACCACTAAACAAATGACATGTGTGGGTGTGATGTGTAACAACTGGCACTTTTCTGTTCGCCGGACCTGACAGTTTCTGGTAATCGGACCTGACCATTTCCGGTAATCAGACCTGACAGTTTCTGGTCGCCGGAACTGAAAGTTTCTGGTCGTCGGAACTGAAAGTTTCCAGTTGCCGGGCCTGATAGTTACTAGTACCCATTAAACTACTCTCTAATCTACAACTCATCCATTGAAATCATAAGAAGGAATGAACACTGGAAATATATAATTATATATTATTAAATCATGATCATTATATACAAGGAGCACAGTCGCATAAAAATAGTTGTGCAAAATTCCACAAATTACATATTTCATATGAGAAAGTAGCAACTCAAGAAGCTTTCACAGCACAAAAAAGTGTCTGATCCTCGAAATAAAAGCAAGATATGTTTCCACTCCACAAAAAGTAGTTAGTCAAGTTTTCATTCCTGCTCAAATTCCATAAACTCCACGAGACGGCCAAAGTTACCCATTCATTTGCAATATATTCTCTCAAACACCAACAAAACCTGGATTTCTGCTGCAATTAGGACTTTCAACATTTGGAACTAAATTGCTATTGGCAGGTATTGCTGCTGCTATCCAGCAGTCGGGTTATTTACCAATATCTGGGTGCAAGGCATAAACCCCTTCAAAAATCATCTGCACAGAGACGAAAGAAAAGGAAAAATAAGAATACTATTGAAAATAAGTTGAACTGAGCAAGTTTTGGTGTAGGATATAAGGCAAACAGCTGCTATAGATGCATTACTAACGCACATGAGGTGCAAATTTCTCACATTAAATTAGAAACATACAGTATAGTAAGAATAGATTTGCATATGGAGGAAAAGGACAGAAAGCAAAGAGAACGGATTTTCATAGGGAGGAAAGGGACAGAAAGCAAAGAGAGTCTGCAGGGGCCACTTCACTACCAAGATAATAAGCTAAAACTTGCAGACAAGGAGTGCTGAACAATTGCAAACATCTTGCAAAGAGTGAATATATCATGAATCTTTTGGTCATAGCTATCACTCTTCTTTAGTAACTGATCAATGCTTCGTCAAGTGGAGATCATAATCAACCCACAACATCTAGTCGAATAACTTAAATCAAACAGTTAAAACTATAAAATCCACTGCATCCGTAACAATTATGAAAGGCCGACTATTGTAGTGCTCGTACAAGACAGTGAATCCCCTAAATAAGAAGCACTCAATGTGATAATAACTACAGTCTACTATAAACATTCAATCTTCCATTTATGTCGAAAAGGATGTCCCAAAGAGAAAAAAATGTATCTTTAAAGGATGTTCCAAAAATCATCATGTCTCTATCATTTGAAATATAATCAGTACTATATGCATCTTTAAAGGATGTTCCAAAAAACATTAAGTCTCTATCATTTGAAATATAATCGCAACTGAGAGCTATCCTAGATATCAATGAAAACAGAGCTTGTAACTGAAACTCACATCGGTGATTAGTTCTTTTGCAGGAGAGTCTCGTCCATATTTTCATTCCTAGGTTCACTATTTACTGAGTTCATGCTTGCTGCCATGACTGTGGTTGCAACACTTGCGTATAAGGCTTGCTTTTTCGATGTGAGTGGGGAATAACCCAATAAACTAATTCTGCATTTGTCAGGGCCAAAAACTTCAGCAATTTCATCATTCTCAAAATTTAAAGCGGATACCAATCATGCATCGATTAGACCCTTTCTCTTAGCTCTAGCGATTTTTACTTGCTCCATTAACATACATTGTACAACAAGTGTTAATTTCAAAATAAAACAGGTAAACTACAAGTTTCATTCAAAGTGGCCAAGCATACTCACATATTTCTCAACTGCTAAAGGCTTTACTTTTCCATCTTTTCTACATTTCCATCCATCCAAGCAAGCCCTCGATCAGCCTCAGCTACCAAACCTTCCTTTTTAGCATGTACATACATTATGCATAAGTATAAACAATCGATAATTAATCTAGTGAGTCATGGCATTTTTAATTGGCAAGGTATTTACCTCTTTATGTTCTAAAACTGCTAAAGCAACTCCATATTTACCTGCAAAAATCAAACAAATACTTTGTTAGTGAATAAAAACAAAAAATAAAATGAACTTTAAAACAGGAAAGAGAGCATCATATGCAGACGGCAGACCTGCAACCATATGTTTCACAGGAATACACTTGAATAGAGTTCCATAGGCAAATGCAGCTACAACATCCAGGAAGATGGACAAAAGTAATGTCCTGCACATGATAGTAATACAGGGAAATACAGGGAATCACCAGTCAGCATTGGTTAAGTCTTCCATCTGTATGTGTTTCATCAATCATCTGAAAAATAAACAAGAAACAACATCAAATCCATGTGACATTGATTACTAAAACACAAACAAAGCTTAACAAACACAAATTTTATGAGTTTAAATAGATATTTGACAAAATTAAAGAGGCCAACAACACTTAATGACTTTATCTACAGAAATTGATTCTTCTGAAAGCCTACTCTGCTCATCACCTTCTATACAGGGAGTGAGAAAGGTTAAGTAGCAAAAAGACTCCTTAATCCTACAAGCAACATCTTCCTTGGCCACAAGCCATTTTCCCCCAAATGATTCATCAAATAGACTCGTACAACATCTGTATTATTCAAAAAACTAAATCACCACCAGAAACCCTAGTCTAATTAACCACGAGAGCAATTCAAACCACTGATGCTAATGGAAAAAAAAGTTACCAGAAAATCCCAATTCCTTGATGTCGACAAAGCACTATGAAATTAAATGTTGAAATCTGCATAAAACACACTCCAATCCTTCAAAACTATGAAATAATCAATGTCAAAACCAAGTAAACAGCTTTAATTTAAGAGAAGATTATACAAACCCTAGATCCGGCTTAATATTTGTGCTTTAAGTCTTAACAACGCCCAAATCATTCTCTGTTTGCAATCGCTAAGCAATTAAGTAATCAATGGAATAGAGAGAGTGAGAGAGAGATTCAGTGGTGCTGGTCACTGAGTCGTGAAGGTGGCGGCACTTGTTAGGGTTTACTTTTTGGTAGAAGAGAGGCGGAGGAGAAAGAGGAAGAGGAAGACAGTCAAAGGAAAGTGAGGTCTGAGGTGAGAAAAATAAGTTTAGGCATTTTTAAAATTTTGGACGGTGATAGATTTGGTCATACAGATTAATGAAACCTGTGGATGGTGCAGATTTCGTTTGGGATTTTCATACGGATCAAGGCAATTGTGTTTGTGTTGGATAAATTTGTGCTTTCTGCGTATTACTGTTTGCCGGTAACTTTTTCGTCCGAACTCGGAGTGACCTTATTCTTTTTGCATTCTCTTCGTAATTCAATTCTCTTCAAAATGGTAATAAGAAATCATGAATTTGGATGAGTTAATCTTAGTATTTGGCCCGTCTCTTGATTTTGAGCACTTTTGCTCCTTTTATCGCACTTCTTCCACTTGTCTTCGACTTGGGCACTTGGATACTTGGAGTACTTCTCTTCTTAGCTCATTTTAGAACTATGTATCTCTTTTTTGGATGATTTAATAGGAAAAAATAAGATAAAACAAGAGTAATCACAAGAATACATGTAAGAACTATAGCTAAAACAAGTATAAAATGGACACTAAAATCATATGAGAACATTATCGAAGTTTCAGGCCGGTAAATCGGGAAATTTAAAATTTGGATCAGTAAATAATAATTACAGAGTTTTCTAGAATGAACTTATAAGATATTTTAAAAAAAAAAACAGTTATCATTCTTATTGGGAGTCTAGATTTTGAACAAGATTTGGTAAATATCAATTCACATATCAAATTTCGAGTCGGATTAATTTGTAGAAATTGGTACATCCTTGTTTTGTTTCTCGAAAAGCACTTTGAATTGTCCCAGATGTCACACCTTACCTTCCTCAGAAATCTCTGAGAAGAAAAATGACTCAGAAACAAGATAAGTTCCCTGCTGGAAGAAAAACAAACTTATGTCACGAGGAAATTACCAAAATTTGATCGGTTACACCTTTATTTCCAAAGTAACTTGTAACCCATTACAACTAGCTACATAACATAGGCTATGACCAGTTATACCACAACTCTCAACAAAAGTTAAGAAAATGGCTCCGCGCTCAAAACCTGGACGGGAATGGACTACTATAAGTCGGAAACTTCGTAAGAACGATGAATCCGACCATTTACAGGCAAGATTCCATCGGAATATTCTCCGAAACCCTAAACAAACCCTTTTCTGGAGACTTCGAGAAATAAAGTGGCTCCGGTTTCGAAACCTGGCTGGGAGTGGACTAATATAAGTCGGAAACTTCATAAGAACGATGAATCCGACCATTTACAGGTAAGATTCCATCGAAATATTCTCTGAAACCTTAAACAAACCCTTTTCTGGCGACTTCGAGAAAGAAAGTGGCTTCGAGCTCGAAACCTGGCCAGGAGTGGACTATTATAAGTCGGAAACTTCGTAAGAACGATAAATCCGACCATTTACAGGTACGATTCCATTGGAATATTCTCCGAAACCTTTAATCTCATCTCCAATTTACATTTCGAAAGTTGTTTTGAATTACTGAAACACGTCACCATTCCATATGAACCTTCACACAAAATTTCACATATTTAAATAATTTGCATTACAATGAGTGAACCTGGCGTGAATCGAACACGCACTTTCTGCCTTGACGTCAGACGTGCTACCATTGCACCACAGATTCAATAGTATTCAAACACATATAGTTTAAAGAATTATACAATTATCTTCCGAGTTTGTTAACGGCATACACATTTAATTACTCAAACAGACACAAGCAAGCACAAAAAAAAATCGAACACACAGTTTCATGATACCCTTACGAAAAAGTGATTTGCAGTTTAGTCGCTCAAGTGACACAGTGAGTCAGAAGAGGGATTGGAAAATTGTGTGGGAGAAAAAACTGAAACATAACAGTCAGCAGCAAGTTTTCCTTCCGTAATCCAATCTCCTCGGTTCAACATAACAAAAACCATGTGGATTCAACATACACTAAATATTTCTCGTATACTAGTCAAGAAGTTAAAGTTGCTTGGCATTAAAGAAACTCAACGTATCAAACATCAAGTACCAAGTCACTGCAGGTATGCAAGGCAAAAAAATATGAAAAAGGGGTGATACAACCAGTTCACTGGGCAAAAACAATAAGAATTACAGCAGCAAAAAAAGAAAAAAAAATGAAGAAGATATAAGAAAAGAGAAGTTACAAGTTAGCAGCAGTGAGAAGAAGATGGAGCTTAGCTTCTTTCTGTCTAAACTGCTATTTCAAACTGAGATGAAATTTTTCTATAAATCCACCTCAATTAATGAATAGATCCCCCGCTGACCCCAAGAAAGCTTACCACATTTTACGATGCAATAAATAAAAGTGTTGAACCCATACCGGCCTTATGCAAGCTTACCACCAAACAAGCCCCATTGCTAACCTTAATCAAACTAACATGCTATATCATTTTCTATCCCCACTTTAAAGTATAGAACGATCATTTAGTTTGCTATCTCCACTTTAACGTCTAGAACGATCATTTAGCACAAAGGTCGGAAGGGATATATGAAACAGTAACGAATTCTACGAGAATCTATGGACCTAGACAAATAACAGTCATTAAGCACTATTGCCCAAAGAATATCGTCCATCATCCTGTATACTAGAATATCAAACCTACTTGCAGGTTTAAAGCTTATAAAAATCACTAGAGGATGTTAAACTAAAATATGCATAGTATGAAGATGATGGGCTTTTCACCTAAATAAATAGCACAAGCTAAACAGAGAACTAGAGAAATAAAGTTGCACCTTTAATTTCATCAACCTGGATTTGTTCTGCACACCAAGAGTTACCCTGCTTTGAAGGGAATCAATGACCTTCTTCGCATCGCGGAAGACATTAATGTCAACAAGATCCCGTAGGAGAATTCTGGCAAGTATCTTCAACAGAAAATGTAAATGAGAAGCAATGTGTTACTCCCTCTATATACAAAACCTAAAGAATGATAAAAGCAAAATAAAACCTCCAGAAGTACCAAGTTCAGAAACGAGGACATCGTATGCTCCGGCGGAAATGCGTATGCTCCGGTGGATATGTGGTGTCACTCGACATGATCAGATTAGGAACGAGGACATCCGCAAAACACTCTGAGTAGCACTAATCACGGAGATAGTGACCAACTGACGCCTGCGCTGGTTCGGACGTTTGGTACAGAACGGCTGGCGTCCGATTCATGAAGGAATCAGCAAAATAAGGAAGATTCAACCAGGAAAGGCAAAGGTCGGTCGGGCAAAGAAGATCTGGGAAGACTCTGTTCGCAAGGACCTAGAAAAGATACAACTGTGGCCAGACATCGTGTTTTCTTTTTGCTAACTCAAATTCCAGTTGCGCAAAATGTTAACGATACAATTACATTGAGGCTATCCTTGTCTTCTTGGAAGCATTCTTGCTTCTTGTCACCATAAATTTCAAGCAAACGAGTCAATGGCCAGACACACTCAAATCAAGTCCATTTGTAGTTACCTTCCTTCTCGGCTTTGACTACATACAGTACACGCTTTATCAATCTTACTGCACATAGCTTCATAACAAATAACCACAAAACTGAATCTGTTTTTCTCTCTTTCACTAGCTATGCAAAAGAAGGGAATATAAGCCAAACATTAGATAAAAAATCAAGAAAAAGAAGGAATCTAGAATTAGTAAAGAATAAAAAATCTTTTGGTGAAATTATGATTGGTTCATTCTATAATACGATGCACATACAAAAGTAAATAGAAATGACAAAAGAATCTAAGCGAAATAAGTATTGGTTCATGCTATGCTCTCTGGAAATGTGCCGCTACAGAACATTGTGGTGTTGACCTTTAATGTTATGTAACCTCATCTAAGATAAGAACTGGACTATGGAAATCATCAAACCAGAGCCTTGGAAACAAAATAAATATGAAAACATATAATAAAGAACGAGGCAAAGGTGAATCTCCATGCTGATCCACATGTTGTTGCATTTGTGTTTAAATTACTAGGAATATAGTGACCATTTGCGTTTCGCGTTAGATAGAAGCCGTACCTTTTCAACCAACCACGCAATGTTTTTCTAACTCGTCCATTGTGACCTTCCTTACCAGTAGAATTTTAAATGGGTAAGCGGGTGTCGCATAACTGTCTACAAATAACATTCAAAAATCATTTTTGTTTTACTTCCCATAAATAAATTTGAAGAAAAATACAGTATATAGCAGTAAATACATACCTCTAATAGGCGTTGAGACCGGGAGGTTGAATCGAATGAGTACCCACCCACTTCATTGTACAAATTATACGCTGGTTAGGGTCACGTTCTTATTTTTAAGTCTGCAGCTGCTGCAACAAGTAAATTATAAACATAAAACATGTTAAGAAATTAAGATAGTTGGTGGTGGTTATATACCAGCCTTGATCGATATCACACTTTTTCTGTGTGCGCCGAGAATACATTTTAAATCTTGTGTTCTCCAGACCTATGGACAAATCTACCATGCTCAACTTGCTTATGCGCGTTCACCACACTTAATCCAAAATACCAGGGCAACACACTACTACACTGGACCTATACTTCTAAAAGGAAACTACTGAAACTGAAGTGGTATGTGTATTCACAAAAAAAAATATTTATTCTTGCCTTAGAAACACAATCACTTACGGAAACACAACCCAATTCTGATTCTAATGAGCTTCAGATAGAGACTGTACAACCTTTCCAAACCATTTCCTTCATTTAACAAGAGACTTACACAAACATGCTTTACATTTTAACGGAAGAATAAACCATTAAAATTTATCATGATTCAAAATTAATTGATTAATTTCGCAATTGCACTAGGGAAATATAAAAATATAACCACCAAAGCAGAAAAAACTAAGAAAATCATAAGCACAATCAGAAACTCCCAATTTGAACCCTATTTTAAAAATTCCGCATTGTTTAAACCCTAAGTTCATAATTGAAGAACTATAATTAGTAATGGAAGATCTATAAGAAGAGAAATCATACCATCAACGATAACGAACAAATTTCAACGGAAATAAGTCACCTTCATCCTTATTATTTTTCTTAAAACTCCTCTGAAATTGGAAACAAAGAGGAATGACGATGGGTTTTTCTTTAATTCGAGCTTAATTCGGAATCGATCGAGTTTCTCTTTTGATTTTGAGGAAGAATGAGATTGAAAATTGAAATTGTCTGAGCAAGTATATGGGGTTTGTTGTATTTCCTTCAACTGATTTTTCGAAGCGTTTAATGAAATCCAATTGGGTTCAGTTCCGTCAACAGGGGTGAGGAAATATGGAACTCAAATTTTTGTTCCGGCAACATTAGTTCTGGGTTTAGGTTATTCCACGGTTCTAACACTATTTATTTGGTTCCAAACAAAAGATTTATAAAATCTTAAAACTCTATTTTGCATTTTCTAAATTCCAAAATTAATCATTGTGTTAGCGATGCCAAAGTGTGTTACTAATAAAAATGATAAAGAGTTATAAACATGGGGTTCGTTTTAGTATCCATCCAATTTTGGGTAGAAATAGTTGTAATAGTTATTTAGTATAAAGTGTGTTAGATATGAATAACTAATAATCTCACACTTTGAATAGTTATTTAGTTTTTATGAATTAATTCCAAATTATGGTAACTATTATATGTTTTGCTAACCCTTTATCAGGGTTAGTAGAATTATAATGGATCACTAGAGTTACTAAAATAAAATTAGTTAGGAAATCGATTGTTAGGAAAACCTAGATTTGGTGTAGTGTGTTGTGTTCATAAAATCTACCAAAGGTTGGTCAATGTAATTTCAGGATAAAGGCAAGTCACAAACCACATAACCGTCGAGAGGTCTTTCATTGGGATAAGATTGGGACGATCGGATTATCCCTTTGTCTCTGAAAATATTATCTGATTGTGAGTGGCTCAGAAACCTTTGTTATTTTATATATTATAGATATTTTTTATCGGGACTTATATAACTTAATAATCCGAGGGATGTAGAACTAATGGCCATGACGGAGATTGGAGACCATGATCGTATTTTCTGAAGCATTCTCCAGCCCATATCACAAGAGTACAACTAGACTAGCTATGAAGCATAACTTTTCAACGCTGTATTTTACAATAGACTTTGTCTTTTTAGAAGCATATTTTATTATTTACAATATACATAAAAAGGAGAAAAAAAAATAAACAAAATTGAAATCCTACAAAACACACTACGTGTTTAGACTCCGGATAATGTCTTCTAATACATGATACTTGCAAACTTTGACTTGATACGATCTTGGATGCTGTAGTTTCATACATGGCTGCCATTAACATATTCATAAATATTGCTTAGAGCGTTGATTAGCTTCTTAATAAGGTCCAAACATCCATCAACATAAAATTACATAATCCTCAAAACTCAAAATGCATGTCTACAAAGTACAAACCCAAGTCAAATGTATGTCTACCAAGTACAAACCAAAATCTCTAAACATTGATAATTATAATTATATATATATATATATACACAATTTAATGAATACTTAATCATTAAGTTTATTGTACATGTACAAATCTAAGATAGTTGTATGTTTCCTTTAGAAAGTTGTGCACGTATACTTTCATTAGTATTTTAGTAGAGACAAAGAGTACAATGATAATCTAACAACAACACAATCTACAAAAAGGACTCATATTTTGATTAGTTAACTAATCAAATTAATTTGATTAGCTCCAAATTGGTTGGCAAACGCAGTTAGTATCTTAATCAACAACATACAAATTACATAAACAAGTTTCAAACTCTATGTGCCATGTCTACATCTTGTGTAAGCCCCTCTTTAGAGACAAATGAACAAAGAGACAATCAAGTATATATATATGTATAGTGTTCAAAAGTACTATAAGACAGTGTCTTAATAAAGTGTACATGAGATGGAAAGTATCCTACAATTATAGGAACAAAGTTTGAAAGTACTAAAACTAATGCCTACCCTAAGACAGTGAGAAGAGAGGAAGAGAGGATGGAGGCGGTGAGAAAATGTTATGAAAGTTCCATGAGATGGTCTGGTAAGTAAGAGACAGTCCCATGGGATGGTGGGTTGTGCTTAGTACTCTGCCCATACTTTGATTCAGGGTCTGTCCCGCAACATCCCTTTAACTTCCTTGTTACTTGCAATCTTTTGTACATTAGTGTGCTGTGTGCATTTTGTCAATATAGTTGGGGTAGTTTCAAAATAGACACAAGGATAAAGGATTAACAATTTACTGAATAATCAAGAGAAAAATGGAAAGTTAACATCCTGAAAAAACAGGATATCGATGATGATCGACCGAGAATAAACAAAATATCGATCACAGTTTATACGGATGCCTACACTGTACGGAAATCATGTGTCCATTGTAATTTGCATTCGTCTTTGCGCTCTGCATCTTTTGGAAGATATCATCGCAAGACATATCTCGCCTGGTTCCAAAAAATATTGTCCGTTCATAAAGAAGGGATCTAAGTTAAGCAGGATTTTGCTTGACAATGAAACAAGAAAATTTTAAGTGGATCACACTCGCAAGCTCGCTCTAACCTCTCTAACTTCGTTTGAAAAGAATAGTTAAAGGCCGCAAATGTTGACATGCATGCGATCTTCGAGGAGTAAGCCAGTAGTGCAACTTATAGGACCTAAAAATAACATGCACTGTTGGAGGTTCACATTCGGTTCATAGTACATTGCAATTTCAAAGTTACTTTAGGAGTTTAATTAGTGAAGTACCGATGCCACCGTTTGTGACGCTCTAGTAAGAACTTTACTTTTATGGGAAGTTAAACAAGTTACAAAACTGTGTACCGCTAATCTTAGAAATCGTTAGTAAATCACAATCAACAAAACTGAAGACATATTATTTCGGACATCATAGTAATTAGTAATTTTACAGACTTGTATAATCATGTTAAATTTTATGAAAATGATCTGATATACCATATTAAAAGTTTGTAACGACAGCAAATATGAGATAGCGAATGGCTCTTGGGCAGAGTGGTTAGGTTTGAAAGGTGATCCAAGGTTTAAGAGTTAACATTATTTGGCCACAATAAAAATAAAAATTGCCATCCTTATTGTTTTTATTTAATTAAAAGGATAACTTAATTAAAAGGATAACGTACTTCTTAAACTTTGAACAAATAAAAAAAAAAGATTGGCATATAGTTTCTTGGAACTTGAACAAATTTTACAACTACTCTCTTTCTCACTCTTTAATCTACTGGCCATGGAATTTCCCAAAGCTTAAAGGTACTTCCTAGCTAGTAGTAGCTACTAGTGGTCTACTACTATATATACATTCAAAGTTTCATAGTTTTAGTTTAGAGTATACAAGGTTTCATAGTTTTAGGGTCCTCTCCTCCATACCTCCTCCATTACAAACCCAATTTGATCATTGATCATCATCATCATCATAAATTTTACATATCTCTTTCTTTGTAATATTTTTGAAAGAGTGTGTTTTAATTCCTCTTTGGTCCACAACTACTACTTCCATTAATATCTCTCAAAATACCTCTGCTCTCTCTACATTCATTCCTCCTAAAGATTTTTCTTTGATCATACATCAATCTACTAAGATGAAGGTGAGTCATTTACTAAGTTTTTTGAGTGAGAATTGAGAAAGTATATATGTGAAGTTTTAATTAATGAACAGTATTTTATTTTTATTAATTTCAGCAGGTCATGTGTGGAAATAAACTTTTCTATTTGCTTAAACATTTTTTGATTTGGTGCTTCATTTTGTGTGAATATAATAGATCTTTGGCTGGATGCAAAGTAAGCTCAATGGAAAACAAACTATTGCTACTAAGAAACCAACTAATGTGGTTTCTACCAAGAGTAAGCACTTTCAACTTCTTAGATACTTTAATTACTTGCATAAATATAATTTTCATTCATTGCTTAAAAATTACTTACATGAACATAAGTTTCACTCATTGCTTATAAAATTGTCTTAGTTCATCCATAATTGTCTAAATATTATTTCAATGGTGAAATACAATGATCTAATTTTTAATTTTTATGAAACATGGGTAAGAACAAGTACTTATGACTATTCGATCCAGACATAGTTATGGGTATTTATCAAATCTGTTCCTAGAGACATTCTTTCGGTATTACTGGCGTAAATTGTAATTTTTGTCTAACAAGTTATCTGGTTTTTAAATTTTTTAATAAAAATCTTTCTTTATTCAGTTTATTTTTTCAATAAATTTAAGGTTAATTTGACTTTTTGGGATGATTTTTCGCTTCACTTATAAAATCTTTTTGCTTTTTATGGATCCTAAATTTATACTAAATTTGACCTACTTCCTTACTTGATGCATACAAAGAAAAAAGTTTCTTCATTTTTCAAGGAGAGGCCTTTCAAGTCTTTCAGTGGACATTGCTAACTATATCCAGCCCATATTAAATGGTGGCCCAATTAAAACCTCCATTATATGAAAGTTGAAAATTCAAATTTTATTTTTTGTGTTTCTAATTTTGATGAATACTTTTGTAGATCAAAATTTGCATGAAGAATTCAGTGATTGGCCTAATGCACTACTAGCAATCGGTACATTCGGGACGAAAGATTCACTAAAACGCGATAACGAGATTATGGTCCATAATACACAAGAAGATGTACAAGAACAAGAAATTACATCCTCTTCATTAGAAGATCAATTGGATTTCACACCAGAAGAAGTTGGAAAATTACAAAAAGAATTAACAAAACTATTATCACGTAAACCGGTCGAACAAACGGAGAGTCAGCGAAGAAACGGGATTAGTACTCTCCCCTTGGATAAATTTCTTAATTGCCCGTCAAGCTTGGAAGTCGATAGAACAATATGTAACGAGCTTTCAGTTGCCGCTGATGACAATAAAGATTTTATCGCAGATCTAAGAAGAAGTATTAGCGTAGTATTAGGTAGTAAAGCTAAAGATGTATGTTTTGATGGTAACAACAATGTCGCGATAAAGAAAAAATCCATATCCTTTCTTCTTAAAAAGATGTTTGTTTGCTCAAGTGGTTTCGCACCCGCTGCTCCTAGCTTACGCGATCAAATGCAACTTCCAGAGTCGAGAATGGAAAAGGTAAACATATACACCGTTTCTTCATGAAGCTTGGTTAAATGCATGCATGCATGTGCTGTATGTCTGGTGTATGAAAAAAAATATTATCAGTACGTAGATAAATCTAATCTTTATATATGTGCAGCTTTTAAGGGCAATTCTAAACAAGAAGATCCACCAAAAAGCTCCAATGCTGCAACATCCAACAAGAAATATCTCGAGAATAATATTAGTAGACATATCTCAGCAAATACTCAGATGGAGTTGGAATCTCAATTTTCGGAAACAGAAAGCCATGGATCATCAAAATGGGATAAAACTGATTCCGACTGTAAGTTTTCTGAAGAAATTTAATTTCTTCATTTAAGATACTATTACTACCATTATGCATAAATTTATCAATTTAACTTTTATTTTTTTATTTTTTTGGCGATGCAGTTATCGTTCTGGAAATATAAATCTACGTACAATTATCGGTTGGTCATATTATTGCGTAATTATTCGTAATTTGGTGAATATATATATGGAGAAATTAACATGTTGGAGTATATGATTAGGACTACATACGAATCGTTGGAAACTTACTACTACACTTGTTTGAAGAAGCATTTGTTCGCGTGTTCGTGAGAGCGTTCATGGGGCGTCGTTTCTTCTTTTTGCAGACATTAATGTCTGTTTGATCATGGTTATTGTTGAGTACATTTTCTGTTGGTTGCAACACTTTTTCTTTCTCTTTTTTTATTTTCTTTTTGTAAGGAATTTTTATGTTTGTAACAGAAACTAGTCATATTCTCTAATAAGAATTTTCTCCATATATTTCAAATGTAACATCATTCCTACGTACCATTGAGGTTAAATAAAATTTCCCACAACCTTATCGTATTATCGTATTATCCTAGTTGATTGGGTGACTGACTCTCATATTAAAAATCAGTAGTTTGGGTATATGCAAAAGCAAAAGCCAAAACAAAAGAAAAGAAAAAACATTATTGTACTAAACGTAAGTTAAAAATTTCCTTAAAATAAAAAAGAAAGCAACAAATTTGCAATGCCTTGGTGATTGAATTTACAATGTCTCTTACAACCTTACAAGACTTTACGAGGCCTTCCCCAAATAGTTGTTGAATCTTTAATCTCAGAAGCCCAGTACACACCAGAGAATTAGAGATTTTCTTTTGATCGGTACAAGGTGAAGATGGTCTTTCTTATGCACAACCATACCAGATGATTCATCCATGCTTACATCTTCAACCTTCATCCCTGCTGGTAATGCCCAATCAAAACAGTATAACAAATTCGCGAGCGCGAGTTCAGTAGTTACCAGTCCCATATTTATCCCAGGGCAACCTCTTCGACCACCTCCAAAAGGTAAATATTCAAAATCTTGTTGTCCTCCATAATCAGTACTATTGGAGTACTTATCTGTGAACCTCTCAGGTTGAACTCATCTGGTTTATGCCAATAAGCCGGATTTCTCCCTATCGCCCATGCATTTATTAGCACTCTTGTCTTTGGCTTTATATTGTATCCATCTATCTTGCAGTTGTTCATGCTTTCTCTGGGGAGCAACATTGGAAGCGGAGAGTGTAGTCTTAAAGTTTCTTTAACCACCATTTTAAGGTATGGCAAATGATCCAGCTCTTTTTCATCTACCTTGTTAGTGTTTCTTTCTACTTTGTAACTTCGAACTTCGTCTTGCACTTTTTTCATTGCTGCAGGATTTTTTATTAGTTCTGCCATTGCCCAGTTCATGGTTACAGCTGATGCGTCTACTCCAGCAAGAAACACATTCTAATTTGTATCGAGAAGAGTCATATTAATTTCTAATCATAACAACAACAAAAAATTAAAATGAAATCAATAGATGCATAAGAATACTTTACCATAAGGATCGCTTTGATATGGTCGTTAGTGAGACGAACTGGACTCGTTAGATCCTTCTCTAGTTTCAACAAAACATCAATGAGGTCATACTCATGTTCTGGCTTCAATCTCTCCGTGTTGGTGTTGCGATGTTCCTCTACAATATCTTGAAAAAATTTGTCCAAATCATGGCAGCATTTTTCAAGTCTCCCATGCATTCCGGTGAGCCTATCAATAATCCAACCTACTTTGGGAAAAATGTCAGACGCCGAGAAACCACTCATTAGACTTGTGATTTCGTCGAGAGTTTCTTTAAGTTTACCATCATCAAATGTCATGCCACCAAAAGCAACTCTACAAAGAGTTCGGTTTGTGAACTTAGCAAACATTTCAAAAACATCAATAGAAGCAGCAGATGCCGAAGACGAAATAGAATAGATTACGGATGCAACTTCTTCTTCCTGATCGCCTTAAAAGATTGCACTCTTTTTGCGCTTAGAAGTTCAAGCACACATATTTTCGAATCTCCCTCCAGTATTCTCCATAAGGTGCAAAAATAATATCTAAGTAATTATATGAAAGGCGTTTCATACCAGCTAAAGGAGGTCTAGTGCAAAAATCAAGATCATGTGTTTTCAGGACTTGTTTTGCAGCTTCAGCAGATGATATTACAAGTGTAGGTATATTGCCTAGTTGCAGGAGCATGACAGGACCGTACTTTTGAGATAGGCGCCATAGTTCTTGATGAGGCGGGCGTTTTCCGAGTTGATGTAAGTTGCCTATGATTGGGAGCTTGGGAGGACCAGGAGGAGGAAGTAGACCATCATTTCTGCTGCTTTTGAATTTAATGAGAAAATATAGAGGGAAAAGAGGAAGGAGTAGAAGAAAACTGTACAAAAGAAACTCCATGGAAGAAAATGAGTACTCTGTGAACTGCGCACCAGGATCTCTAGAGTAAACACAATCATTAAAGGTTTAATGTGTGTATTTACTTTATTTAAAAGGAGTTCTCCACTAATTTAAAGTTATAACTTAGTGCTAAACCTGCTGGACCAGAGAAATCTGACCTTATGTGAATGAAGAGAAGATGGATTTTTGAAAAAAAAAACAAAAAAAAAAAATTATGAACCTGACGTGAATCGAACACGCAACCTTCTGATCTGGAGTCAGACGCGCTACCATTGCGCCACAGATCCAATTGATGTTACGAACTGGTCTCGCTATAATAACTTATCTATCTTCTTCTTCTTGTTTTGACCCTCACATCTCTAGCTTTAAAATAACTGCTGGTCAATTTGGGATCGAATTATTTAACAAAAATTCTTCACGGACACTAAGCAAGAACCATGTGGGCACAAACAAACCCCAAAAATGGGACCCCTTGTTCTTCTCCCGGAATGGGTCCATTTTTCATGTGACTACACGGTTTTTATCTTGTTCAAAATGGCAATCCGTGTAGAACTGCTGATTATTTAACTATTAGGGATATGTTTTTGATGATTTCTATATTTCCTGATACAATGTTGTTTTTTTTTTTTTTTCTTCTTTTTTCTAATACCAAAGAAAACAATTCATTAATAGCTAAAAAGATTCAACAACCTTATATATATGAAGTTGAAAGGTACATGATTTCAAAAATTAGAAACTTTAAAAGCTCTGGATGTCTAGCATGCCTGACTTGTTTATCCTCCGATTTGTTCAAATTTCTTCTAATAAATCCAAAATATCATCTTGGAAAATCTTTAGTTATTGCACTGCCATATGAAAGGATTTGATGATTCTGCAAAATAATATTGCTGAAAACGCAGGGGTACCAAATACACCCATCAACTCTTTTGTTCGAGAACCTATATGAACAATCCTTGTACAATCTATACGTTCAGTTAATAAATTGTATTTAAGATTGTTTTAACAAGGTAAACCTAGTATATACCTAACTATTCACGAACCGAATTCCAACAAGAACAAGTCTTGTAATCTATATTTCAAGATATGAATTCAACAAGAACTAGTCTTGTAGGTTCTCAGCAAAGTGAGTTAATACTATCTAGATTTAAATACGTACGACTTGTGATATTTCAATTATAAAGATAAAACAATATAATGCCGAAAAGAAATAACCACGAGGCACAGGAGATTTTGTTAACGAGGAAAACTACAATCTTGTAGAAAAACTTAGGGACCTAGTCAGTTGAACGTACACTAATTATAAGTTGTTACACCAATCACCTACTACCTATTCGGACTAGATGTAATACATGCTTCATACCATTTGCGCACTGTACAACTTATAGCGGAACACTAATTCTCTTTAGGAATCCTTCTATTTAATCTTCTAGCGAACCAATTCTCTTTAGAAGGTACTCTTGAAAATCTTAAGGAGAACATCAATTGTCTTGGACAATACTCCTCAAGAATTATATTATGGAATCGTAACCTAATTGAATATTCCTTACAAGATCTCCTAGAAAATACTAGGATTATCTTGATTTATTAATATAGGGTTTATGAAAAACACCTAGAACAGGTTCCATAACTATCAAAGAAGATATCTTCCTTGTGCTTTACGATCCACAAGTAAAGTCTTTTAAACCTCACTCTTGTTCGTGAAGAACAAAAATATGGAAAACAACCTTATGCAACCAAACACAATTTTCTAAGGGATAGGATTTGTGGTTACATGAAACCTCTATTTATAGTAAATGATCAAGGCTAGGTTGCTTGGAACAGAGCTACCTTGCCTAGGTTAGGAAACACCCAAATACTTGACCAAACTAAGCTTTTAGTCACGTATTCACGGTTTAGGTTCACGAATCAAGTTGCAACAGTTCGTGTACAATTTCCTATTCACGAATTTCCTTAGCAAAACATAATAAGTGTTGCTTTAATAAATCAGTCATAATTTCTTCGTTATAACTCCAAATTGAGTGATTTTTGTCTCGTTCAATTCGTATTCTTATTCACTACAACATGAGGACATTTCTAGTGATAAAGGTCCTTCTCACAAAATTCATGGGCTCAAATATCCTCGAGTGCATATATAAATATATATATTTACTGTCATAGGAATTGTTCCAAAGTGAGCACTTGTTTCGATAGATAGAGAGGTAGAATAAACAAAAGAATCAAATATTTATTACTAACCTTCAATGAAATTCTCCATAGGTGTCTTCGTGTAGTATTCAATCTCCATTCTTCAAGGATAACTTTGATTCAGTACTCTACTTCTTAAACCTAATCTAGTCCAAAACTGACTTTAGTAAACTAAATCAAGAATGCGTTTTGTCATCTAAATTTGACAACTAACTTGACATACCAATGTTGTATTTGTTGAGTTACGTAGAATTGTTTGAGGGTGAAAACAGTTTTTCCGATTCGGTAATTTGGTGTGTGTGTGTGAAGCGAGTCTAAACCACTAAACAAATGTATGTTGGGGAGTACTTTAGATTAGATCAATCTGTACAAGTCCAGCCTAAACCAAGAAATGGCGTTTCCATACTTGCTTTGGTCACAAAGTGTAGGAGAATGGGTTGGTTTGGGAGGGGAAGCGGGGAAAGTGATGAGACCCGGAATAGTTGATTTACGAAGAGTAGTTGTGTTACTACGACTTGTATCGAGAAAAGTGGGAAGGCTAACAAATGGTAAGCTAGCAAGTATTTTCTGAGTGTTGTATATTCCCGAATGAACTTGTTCTTCAATGAAATAGGTAAGACCTATTTATACAAGTCGAAAGTGAAAGCATTGCCACAGCTCATTAAGGAATGGAAAATCGTAAGTAAATGGGAGGAGGTGAAGTAACCGTATGCATGGTATTGATGTTCCATAAAATCTTTAACGTATGGAATTGATGTCCCATGAACGTTTCACCTTTAACTCCACTGTATTTACTAAATCAGCCTCACCCTTATGACACTTCCTTATGACGGGCGTAGTGCACGTCGCGCGCGTAAAAAAGCGCAAATCAATACCCCGAGAGGATCCTCCCGTTTGTGATATGTGTTGATGTCTCGAATGTTGTTGGAAAACATGTAGCATGTTGTTCTTGCACGGAAAGTCACTTGGGAGACTTGCTAGCTTGGTGACCTTGACGGGTCGAGATTTTTGCATCTCAATAGGAAAGATAGCGTTGATCATTGCACGCTTTTCGTTTTGGTAACCAGCGTGGGGAAGGCCAGCATGGTGGCACGGCTGGGTTGGCATCTTGGTTGAATGGCATGGTTTGGCGTGGCCAAACTTAGGTTTTTCGGGACAAAGGTTACCATTTGTTGTCACCAGTAACCTTGGATGGCTAGGTTTGCTCCGGGGATTGAAGGGGGACCGTCGATTGTCGCACGCCTTTGTTTTTGGTAGCCACGTAGGGAAGGCCAGACATGGTGGCGCGACTATGTTGAATAAGGCCAAGGAAGGTGTAGTTTGGCTTGGCATCTTGCCAAGGGTTTTCCACGGCTCATGGCGTGGATATTTTTACTAAGGCCCAAGGAAGGCGTGTTTTGCTTGGCATGTGGGCCAGGGTTTTGCCATGGGTGCATGGCGTGGCTAAGCTGGATAGGGCCAAGGCAAGGCTTGGCATGTTTGGCTTGGCATGTAGAATAAGGGTTTTGCCATGGGCGCATGGCGTGGCCTAGCAGCTGGGTAACAAGCAGCTTGGCACATGGGGCGGGTTTGCCATGGGGCGCATGGCGTGGCTAGCTGCTAGGTGCGGTTTGGCTTGGCATGTGGGCCAAGGGTTTACCATGGGCGCATGGCAGTAGCTAGCTTGGCTAGGGGCGGTTTGGCTTGGCATGGGGCCAAGAGTTTGGCGAGACCAAGCTAGGGTTTTGGGCCCAAGTCGTTTGGTAATCTCGGACCCGGCTAGGATTTATCACAGGATTGAGCAGCGTAGTTGATTATCGTGCGCCTTCGTTTTGGTGCTTAGTAGGGAATGCCATGAAGGTGGCGCGTCCCTAGGTTGGCATGTAAAATTATGGCAAGGTGTGTTTGGCATGGCGCGCGGTAGGTGTGCATTTTGGCATGCTTTGCCATTGGCACGGGGTGCGGCTAGCATGGTTTGGCATGCCTTGGCACCGGTAGTGTAGGCTGGCATGGTTTTCCATTAGCACGGGGTGCGACTAGCAAGGTTGGCATGCCTTGGCGCGATAGGTGTGGGCGGCATGGTTAGCCATTGGCACATGCGGTGTGAGAATTAGGGTTTTGGCTGTCGAAACCATAATTAGCATTAAATAAGGTACCCTTGTAATTTTCTCAGAAAAATTAAAGGGTTCAATAAATATGCTTGGTTTGGACATTATTAATCAAGTTATGTAGCGTCATTGTCGACTAGGGTTTACGATTTTACCCCTAAGCTAAAAACCACCATCAACATTAAGTCCCTGTGGCTCAAAAGGCAGTGCCTTGTTGAGGTAAGCATATGATGGTGGCAGACAAGGCCGGAATCAAGATGTAAATTATTGCAAAGATGGTGGGAAAATCCGACTAACCTTTTGAGGGTGAAAGTTTTGCTTCAGGCGTGTTGGCACGGCCTACCATAAGTTGTGCGGGGATGCGGGCGTGGAGTGGTGAGGCGAAAGTTGCACAGCAGTGCAGCGGTACATCAGAGGCAAAGCGGGCGCGGTCTTGGAAGGCAAAGCATAGCGGGCGACTTGGCACGTGGGGCCCAAGAGGTGGCGTGGTCTTAGGAAAATTTATTGGTATTGGGGTTCTGAGTACAGAGACAACTTGGAGGCAAGCGTGGATGACTTGGCATGATAGGCGCGATAATCCAGTGTTCTAGGCGGGCGACATGGTGCCCGGCCATGGCGGTGCTGGCGTACACGGACGGCTTCGTGGTTGGGCGCAGCAAATGGAGCGGAGCGAGAAGAAAAACGAAAGCGATCTTAATTAAGAAAGTCCCTTGTGCTCGTGAATGCTGCAGAGTTGGGGCGGAACGAGCCACTAGTGTAGATTTAGTGTAAAGGAAGCTGCTAGCACTAATCGTCTTGGACTTGGAGTCATTAGGCATCAGATCGGCTTGGAACGAGAGGCCAGGGTATCGTGCGCTTGGAAAGGAGTCATTAGATGGATCGTCTTTGAATGGGAGCCTCTAGCGTAGAATTTGGCGGGGCGCCGATCCGTTTACCTAGCATGGCTTGAGCGTTGGCTTCGGAAGACAACAACTTGCTTCGGTTAGTGGGAATGTGATGACTTTTGGAGAGGTAAGAGAGTTCATGATCCCGTGTTTGGAAGCCTTGCATAGATTTTATTTGTGGTGTGTCGTGGCGGTGAGATGAGGATCGTCGGCAAGTATGGCTATGCATCATCTTGGATGGGTTAGGGAACATCATGACGATGGCTCGGCGAGTTGTTGGTGTTAGGCGCATTAGCATGAAAGGGCGGATCATTGCAAAAGCTGAACAGTGGGCCGGCGGCAGAAAGCGCGGATGTCTTGGGAGTGGCAAGGCTTGCTCTTGTGGGACCGATGCCTTTCTTCATCATCGGTTTAACGGTGAATTCTTTTCCTTATTCAAAAAATCTAGAAGCGTTACGCCCATAAGAGAGCGTTACTTCTCCTTTCCCTTCTTTAGGGTTTGTGCAATACATATATTCTTTGGTGAAATCAGATCATCTTCCTCTTTCCGGTTGTTCGTTAGTGAAGGTAGGAGTAAAGCTCGTTCCTCCCCTTTGGTTTGGTATTGTGATGGAATCTCTAGCAATGATCGTACCTCCTTTTCCAAGATAAGTAGAATTCGTGATCCTTGCCTTGCGCTTTGCGTAAATCTGAGTATGGTTGTGGGTCTTGATTTAGCCTTTTGGAACGCGAGGCGAAGTTAAAGCATAGACTTGGCATGAAAGGGACCCATTAGCATTGGCTAGGAATGGGCGTGGACCGCTGACAAACGTTGCCCAAGCATGGTGTTAGCGAAGCAAAGGTGCGTCTTGTTTACACGGTGGTGGCTTGTCTTCGCGGGACCCGATTTCCTTTCCTCCTTACAGCCGAATAGGAAATCCTTTCCTTATCAAATTCCGAAGTGTTATGCTTTCGGATGGAAACTTGCTACCCGAGATTCTTTGGGAAAGTGCTTGAAGAAGCTATGGGATAGCTTTAAAGACATGAGGTGAAGTGGTAATTAGGAGTTTTGCATTTTTGTTAAAGACATGAGGTGAAGTGGTGGACCTATGGGATACAAAAGCCAATTCAAATTTCAACATTAAACCGTACACATGGAAAGATAAAAAAGTGGAGATGATGAGATGGGATCCACATAGGATTAAATATAATCAGTTGGAGTACAAAGGGACGGTCTTCTCAAGTGGTGTACAAGAAGAAACAAGTGGGGTTGATTGAATTTCGACAAGCGAACAGCCTGTCAGTATCTATATGATGCGAAGATAAAATTATTTACCGCTTTTTGGAGGAAGTGATCATTTCGTGTAATGCGGAGCAACGAAACTAAATAAATTGACGGCGCAGATAAAGACATATAGATATTTACCGGTCCCGCTGCAGTCAATAGCCAATTGAAATCCGTGTGCACTATACTGAGATACTTCTCGCTGCACCAAATAAGCTTCACTTGTTAACAGATCAATAGAAACTTTTCAACCGACTTTGTTATCTTCATATGTTATGGATTTTAGGGAAAAGTTGTGGTGATGTTTGGGTTTAAATATAGGCATCGAGAGAACAAAAACTTCACTTCTTCATACACTTCTTATTTTACCATTTCCTTGGTAGAGAGAAACAGAGAGCTCATGGCTTTTGTTGCCAACTTCATTTTTAGTTTCATTTTAATTCCTTCTTCTTTATTTTTTATTAGTACTTTTTAATTATGAGTAGCTAAACTTTTAATTGATAAGAAAGTGCTTGAAGAAGCTCGACAAAACAGGTGTTGGCAACTCGCGCATCCGCTCCCTCTATGACCCGGTTCCCCATTTTGTTGTTTTTTCTTTGTTGTATAGACGTCTTGGTGCTTTTTGCGAGACTTATCGTTATCTCTTTGGTATTCATGGCGAAGTTAGGGTTTCGCAATTAGCATCCGTTTGCGGTTTCACATCTTTGAATAAAACTTCTTATTTGAAAAACTTCACTCTTCCATTAGAATATGTTGTTCGATCTTTCATTCCCTTCGGGGCTCCCGAGTAATTGAATAAGGAACTTCTGTATGTTTTAGCTTTGCATTAAATGCTGGTGATTTTGTTACTTCTTCCATGTGAAACTAAAATATGGAGGAGTACGAGTTCCCTTCGTAGTGATTCTTTGCCATGAGGTGTGAAGCTCTGTCGGTATCAAAAAATGAGCGGCAACAGTTCTTGGTAGTAGATGTAATCGAAGAGACTACATTTTCATGGGAGCAAAGTAGGTTGGCTAGAATCGTATGGGCATCCATGGAAGTAAAAGGGTTAGGTTGGATGCGTAGCGGAGCAAATTGTCCATGGTCACGAGTTTTGCGGGATGGATCAAAAGGTGGCCATGACTACGAAGATGGTTGGTTGTGATCATGATCCTTGGCGTGGGGAGCATGGTGGCACGACCTTTGCAAAGGAAGAGAGGTGTTGGGCGGCCATCTCTTGAAGAGGACGTTGAAACTTAAGGAGCCAAATGATGCGGCTTATGGAGATAACGCCAAGCGGAGCTACTACTGGAAGCTGAACGTTAAAGCGGAGCGGTTCTTTGGCAGAACGTTGAAGTTTGCCGGCTGGCGGAGAACGTTGTAGTGGAGCCACTTCGGAGAGAACGTCAAAACGACGCCTTGAAAATCTCGAGCCTTGGCCAGTTACAATACATTGGTTAGGAGTCCCCGGTTCCATCTATCGATCGTGCTTTCGGGAGAGGTTGAGGTTTGGGAGCGGCTTACTGGTGGAAAAAGTCGCTTTCGATGCGGTGCGGTTGAGGATGCAAATATGTCTTGACGCTACGCCTTGGAGAAATATAGAATCTCACATAACTTTGCCTCGATTTTGGAGAAGTCGTTCCAGATCTTTACGTGTGATGAAATTTGATTCTGCAGGATTCCCTTCTATTGGGCGTTGGAGCAACGCGAGGCTCTTCATCTATAAATGCACGTCCCCGCTGAAGTTCCTTTTGTCTTTTCATCAAATCAACGATGATAAAAGGATTTGAGCTTCTTCCTAGCTTCCAATATCTTGCCCTGATGGTGGAGTGGCGTCTCTCAGTGACGGTTGGAGCTATCATGCTTGAAGAAACCTTGGGGGTGGCGGGCGGCTCGTTACGGTGATGGTAAGTATATCGCGCGAGATGACACATTTGATCACGTGTCTTTGGAGCCATGGCATCTTTTTCGAAGGGTGAGGATGGCGCTTTTGGTGGTTGTGGAGCGGAGAAGATGGTGTTGTAAGGGCGCAAGATGTTAGTCTTTGGAAGGATGCAAGCCATTATCCGCGAGTGTGGTATTGTGGGCGGCATGCGCATGTCGCATGTGTGCCCGGCATACACGTATGGTAAGCGCGTCTTGTATGCATGCATCCCCGGTAGCGCGTCCCGGCATGCGCCTGGTAGCGCGTCCCGGCATCTGCGTCGGCATGCGTGTCTGGCATGGGCGTCTGGCAAGCACGTCTGGGAAGCGCGTCTGGCAAGCGCGTCTGGGAAGCGCGTCTGGCAAGCGCGTCTGGTAAGCGCGTCTGGCATGCGCGTTTGGCAAGCGCGTCTGACATGCGCGTATGGCATGCTGTCCCAGCATGCGCGTCAGTAAGCGGGTGTAGGAAGCTTTGTCTTCGATTGATGGCATGTCCAACGTGACTGGTCATACCATTTCCGAGGATGTAATCTCTAGTTGGAGGTTCCATCGTGTCATGTGTGTAAACTTTGAATTCAACGTTCTTTGGTTCGTTGAAGGTTTCTCGAGGTCGAGAAGTTTCGGTCAAACATTCAAAAGGTCCTTCCGGAGAGATGGTGAAGAAGCAGGAAGCGGAATTCAAAAAATTGTGTAGGCAGCTGAAGTTGAAAAGGTCGGCTCTCCAGAGCACAAGGGAGGCCTTTGCTAAGAGGAGCAAGCAGCTATTGGAAAACTTTCCTTGGATACATTTCTGTCTTTTGAACTTCTTATTTTTAGGGTTTTTTTTTTGAAAAGCAAATGGAAACGCCTGGTTTATGGTTTTGATTTTCTGGATTTTTGGGGTAGACAGATAAATGTTACCTTGATGGTTTTGGATTATTCTTTTGGAATGAATTGTTTAGGAATGAATTGTATTTGGAAATGATGTTGTCTTGGTTATGATTGAAAGTGTTGCAAGCATCCCGGGAAAACCATGGGCAAGTGCGTTTGGTAGATGACATGGGTGAAACATAACATGGCTATTGGTTTATCATTCCCGTGAAAACTTGGAAAGAAGCGAACCATGTATCTTGTCTAGGTAGGACTTACTTGGTTTTTAGGTCTCGATGGAAAGGAAACCTTAGGGTGCACAACCAAGTTTTATGGGAATCACCGCCGTGATTGTGGAAAGTCCCAGTTCTTGAGTTACGATAACCGAGTCATCGCTTCTCGGGCGGTTCGTTTGCTTCAATTTTAAGTCCCAGTCATCCCTTGTCGTGTCATCATGATAATCGAGTGGTGCAGTAACCCCGAGATCGTCGATCCTTGAGCGAGATCGTCAAGTCTACCATCTTGATGTAAGGGTCGAATGAGATCAATGGTTGAAGATTGACATTATAACCAAATATCAATATCCCCTTTGTAATCGCCAATTGTATTAGGGTGGAAACAGTTTGCCGATTTTGGTAATTTCGAGTGTGTGGGTGAAACAAAGTCTAAACCCTAAACAAAGTACTATATGGTAGTACTTTAGATTCGAAGATCAATCTGTACAAGTCCGACCTAAACCAAGAAATGGTCGTTCCAGGACTTGTTTCGGTCTAAGTGAAGGAGAATGGGTTGGTTTTTGGGAGGGGAAGCAAGGAAAGTGATGAGACCGAGAATAGTTGATTTACGGAAAAGTAGTTGTGTTCACTACGACTTGTATCGGAGGAAAGTGGGAAGGCTAACAAATGGTAAGATAGCAAGTATTTTATGAGTGTTCTATATTCGATTGAACTTGTTCTTCCGTGGAAATAGGAAAGACCTATTTATACAAGTCGAAGTGAAACGTACTCAGTCTCATTAAGGAATGGAAAAAATGGGTAAGTAAATGGGAGGAGGTGGTAACGTATGCATGGTATTGATGTTCCATAAAATTGTTAACGTATGGAATTGATGTCCCATGAACGTTTCACCTTTAACTCCTGTATTTACTTAACCGCCTCACCCTTATGACACTTCCTTATGACGGGCGTAGTATACGCGTACTGCCTTAAAACCGCCAAACCAATACCCAAAGATGATCCCGCCTTGTGATATGTGTTGATGTCTCGAATGTTTTTGTGGAAAACATGTAGCATGTTGTTCTTGCACAGCAAGCCATACTTAGGAGACTTGCTAGCTTGGTGACCTTGACGGTCGAGATTTTGCATCTCAAGAGGAAAGATAGTCGTTGATCGTTGCATGCTTTCTTTTTGGTAGCCGCGTGAAGGCCGTCATGGTGGTGCGGCTAGGTGGCATGGCATGGTTTTGCGTTGCCAAACTTATTTTTTTAGGCCAAAGGTTACCATGCGTTGTGGTAACCTTGGATGGCTAGGATTTACTCGGGATTGAAGGGGACCCAGGCGATGGTTTGTTTTTGGTGCACTGCGTAGGGAAGCCAGCATGGGGCTTATGTTTTAGGGCCAGGAAGGTTGTAGTTTGGCTTGGCATGCGAGGCCAAGGGTTTGCCATTGGCTCATGGCGTTAGGCTAGGGCCAAGGCAAGGCGTGTTTAGCTTGAATGTAGGCCAAGGGTTTGCCATGGGCGCATGGCGTGGCTTAAGTTTCCTTGTTTGGCTTGGCATTTGGGTCGTGGTTTTCCTTGGGCGCATGGCGTGGCTTAGCAGCTGGGTGCGGTTTGGCTTGGAATGTGGGGGCTAGGGGTTTGCCATGGGCGCATGGCGTGGATAGCTTGGCTAGGGCGGTTTGGCTTGGGATGTGGGGCTAAGGTTTGGCGAGACCAAGCTAGGTTCGTGACCAAGCTAGGGTTTTGGGCCAAAGGTCGTTTGGTAATCTCGGACAGCTAGTATTTGCTCCCCGAATTGAAGGGTGACAGTTGATTGTATCGCATCAACCGTTTTTATTGGCCAGTGTAGGAGGGCCAAGCGGGTGGGCGCATCTAGGTTAGCATGGGGCCATGGCAAGGTGCGTTTGGCATGGCGCGATAGGTGTGGATGACATGGTTTGTCATCGGCACACGAGTGCTGGCTATCATGGTTGGCATACCTTGGCGCGATAAATTGTGGGCGGGCATGGTTTGCCATTGGCACGGGGTGCTGCTAGCATGGTTGGCATGCTTTGGAGCGATAAGTATGGCTGGCATGGTTAGCCATTGGCACGTGCGTGTGAGAATTAGGTTTTGGTTTTTGAAACCTAATTAGCATTAAAAAGGGTACCACAGTAATTTTCTGCAAACAAATTAAAGGGTTCAATAAATGTGCTTGGTTTGGACATTATTACTCAGGTTATGTGACGTCATTGTCGACTAGGGTTTTAAGATTTTACCCTAAGCTAAAAACCACCATCAATAACAGCAAATTCACAACTTATGAGAATACTCAAGTTCAGTAAAACCAAAGCGTAGTATTTTCACGTTCCTCAAAGTTTAATTGTACTAAAAATTTGAAGTAATACTCTGATGATATGTTCTCCTCCTTAGCCGATACTTACATCATTGCGAGAATAGATAAACCTATAGATAATAATACACTCCCCTTACATAATGCCCCAAGAAGCCATACGTTGTAGTAGGTACTACATAATAATTCTCCCCCTTTTTGTCAACAAAATTGGCAAAGGAGAAAAATAGGGATTATAATGGATTAATCAAATAGTATTCAAGACTAGAGAATACATACCCGGCTTTTAGTTCTCATGATTCCACCAAGTAACCTTGGTTTTCGTCAAGAGTCATAAGGCACAAGCATCTCCCATATTTCCACATCCACACTTCCCACAAAGATATTACCATTAAGCACAAGTTCAAAAAGAACTCTCCCATTTGATGTCATTCAGAAAGAACAACAAAAGCGACCTACGGAGAAGGATTTTCAAAATCGGGGATTTTGAAGAATCCCACTAGGAGATATGAGCTAAGAATCAACCATTAAAAGTTTCTCATGAGATGTATTACTAAACAAAGTTTAGAATTATCTCATGGTAATCAAACAATACACAATATGTAATCATGAAGATCAACTATTTCGATCATCTTAGCTAAGATACAAACTTGTGTCAACAAGATTTGATTTACTCTTAGAATGAAGAATCAATCTTTTTCATGATGATTTACACCAAAAATGCTACCAAATGCGTATGAAAAGATTTTGACAAGAAGAAGATGCACGTATATAAGTCAACAAAAAACATCATCATAAGTTCACATATGGACCAAGAAGGTTGTGAACATTCAAGCAACTAATGGTGTTCAATAACATTCCAAGCGAAACAAAATTCAAAAAAAAACAAAGTGTTTTAGTGAATAAAGTTGTCTTTAGAAGCGTTTAAAGAGAGTTGTGGCAATGCTAAACATATTAAATAATAAGTCTTTGAGCATATGTTAAACACTCACTAGGACAGTTTAATACAACGTACGTGAACCAAGGGCTTATTCACGAGTCGGGGGTGCTCGGTTCGTGAAGCGATTATAAACCCTACAAGAATACCCAGCAGTTCGTGGAACCGGGTTCGCCAACTATTAACCAATTATTCTAACTTTGAAAATCTCGGTTCATCCAAGGTTGTAATCGGGTTCGCGGAACTGTACCCAATCGGAACTTGTTTTGCGAATCAAGTTCGCCAACCTTTTCTAAGGGTGCACGAGGGTACGTTGGGCTTCGGTTCTTTGCCGGGGCGAGTACTGTGCCTTCCTACTCTCGGTTCTTAGTTTTTGGACCTGGTACTTGTACCTCTTTCCTCGGTTAGAGTACCATTCGAGACAGAAATACGGTAATAGGGATCTATTTAATTACCATTAGGTACTTTTCAGGGAGGTACGTGCTTAAAAGAAGATACACAATTCCTTGGTAGATTTGATAAATACAATAGGAAACATACGCAGAAAAACCAAAGAACCAAACAATGTTGTCGGTGAATAAATTAATTGTTCAACATAATTTCCAAACCTCAATTGCCGTGAATAAACAATTCTTAAAAGTTTTGGATCTTTTAGGAAGTCGATGGCCAATAAATATTCTAACATAAATAAACATAATTCGATTAGGGTCGTATCGATGAAAGTCTTAGATCTTCTATTGAGATGTATGCTTTTTTTTTGGTTGATGATACAAATGACTAGGACGCTAAAAACATTCACAAATCAATGGTAAACATCACTAATCTTTATAATCTTTGATTGGCCTTGCCTCAAGCCTCCTTTATGGTCGCTTCAAGATTGTAAGGCGTGGGTCCTAAGTAGTTTATCCAAAATTGGGAAAAATGGTTATGAATAATACAAATTCATAAGAAATTTGACATCCTAAAAAATTCAGAGTCGGGAATATTATTTGGTACAACGTGGACGGTACGGTACGGGACATGAACAGTGTGCATCTGCCCAGTAGGCCTGGTTCTCGGTTTTGGACCACATGTACCCCCTTTCTCGGTTGATGCAAAACCGGATGCAGTTCCACCAGGTTTAGGACGGTCGGTTTTGGCTCGGTTCTGCACCATAAACCTTCCCGTATTTCTCAGTAACTGGATATCTATGGTTTGTAAACTCGAAGTTCGCCAACTACCACGACTAGAAATTCCGGTAAGTTCATATTTCTCTCCTATGATGTTTGAAACATTCCCAAAGATATAATCATTTGCATGGAAAATTTTTCATTGATCCACAAATTAATTCATAGAACTAATATTACTAAGGACCTTTGAACATCTAAACGCTAAATCATATTTCGAGATTTTCACAGACAAGCTTGACTCAAACATCTTCTTTTGAATATACTATAAGTCAAAACGACATAGACTCAATAGATAAAATAATGGTATAGTGAGTAAATTATAATGGTTCGTCTTCACATACAATACGAAGTTCTCCAAATGTCTTCGTTGATCTTCAGTCCTCGAGTGAGCTCGATACTAATTGAAAATGCGGGGGTACAAAAAAGCTAATAAGGATTTTTATGATTACAAGAATCCAGGGAGTAAATGATGGGAGGAGCATTCGATTTTGGTGTGACCGGTGGGTGAACAAGGACTCGTTGAAGAATAAATACCCAAGATTATACGAAGTAGTAAGTTTAAAACGTCTTGCTAGTTGATATGTATGAAAGGGGCTGGAGCTTTCACTTCACAAGAGAACTCAATCCACAAGCGAGAGAATAGATTTTTTGGAGCTAAAGTATGGGAGAAGTATAGTTTTGGATAACAACAAAGAAGATGTTATGGAGGGAGATTGTTCGGCTAAAGCGATGTATATCAAGATGGCAAGCGTAGAAGGTGACTGGGAGTTAAGCAAGATTATTGTTGCAAGTTGGCTCCCTAAAGGTTTGCTTCTTGATGTGGGCTGCGATACATTACTCAATTCCGACAAGAGAAATCTTTGGAGGCGAGGGATGATTATCTTGTCTAATCTTTGTTTATTACATAATTGGTGTGAAAATATGGACCACTTGTTTCTTCATTTGCAGTGAGCTTAGTATCTGTGAGATCGTTTTCATTAACTCTCTTCAAGTATGTTGGGTTATGCCAAATGATTTTATACCTAATGAGGGGCCGGAGATTAGGCGTAGCAAGAAGTTAAGAAGAACAATATGGCAAATCTTTCCTTTTGCTATAATGTGGGAGATATGGATGGAAAGGAACATCAAAGTAATAATGGTGGCGAAACAAGTCAAGGATGAATTAATTAACGATGTTATTTTAGATATCTATGGAGCTCATTACTAACATTTTCAAAAGGTTATTCGATGAATCAAATCATCAACCACTGGGAAGATATAGTTTTAAATAGTTATCTTTTTTTTTTTAAAACTTGGAGTACTCAACTATACACATATTTTTCCCTTAAATATAACCTTTTCTTCTCGAAAAATGTCGGGGTACCAAACAACCAACTCTTTTTGTTCGGGAACCTATATGAACAATCCCTATACAATCTATAACATTCGGTTATTGATTGTTTTAACAAGGTAAAACCCTAGTATAAATTCGAACTATTCACTTAACCGAATTCCAACAAAAACAAGTCTTGTAGATTACTATACCGATTTAATACTATATAGGCTTAAAATACGTATGACTATGATATTTCAATTATAAAGATAAAACAATATAATGCGGAAAAGAAATTAATAACACAAAGACTAGAGATTTTCGTTAATGAGGAAAAATACAACAAGCTTGAGATAACAAAACTTGTGGGTTCAACCGAGCAATGCTCTAACAATCTCTGACATCACCCAGACTAAATATTACTTTCATGCATCCATTCAGAAAAAATACACTCTGAATATTGTTCTTTTCCACAAAATAACGCCTCACACTCTTGTTAAGTTTGTCTCGATTTTTGGAACACGAGAGTTTAGTATGTGTAAGCCCCTTATTTTGGGTAGCATACTATGAAAAATAAGTTAATTAACTTGGGAAACTTTATTTAGAGAATAAGAATTTAGCTAGGGATTCCTTAGCGAAATCATCTCGGAGAATACTTAAACAACGGGTAATCTAAAGGTTTTCAATCTCTTTTCAAACTTCTAATTCTCTAGGAAAGGATGAGAGTTGTGTGAGAAGGTAAGAGTGTTTATTTTCAACCATATTTACGATTGATTAAATAAGTCGTGTTCTTGTCCGTGGTTTTATCCGGTTTAGGGATTTCCACGTAAACCCTTATCTTGTTTTGATTGTTTATTGTTTAGCATTGTTTTCTTGGAACTTTATTTTCCTCTTCATTTTACCTAAGGATCCAAGTGTTGCGATGAAAATCTTAACACTCGGAATGATTCTTACCTCATCTTATTTCTTTTCGCATTATTTCAATTCTTAGTTTACAAGTGTAGTGATAAGAGATGACTATCGTGATAAAACTGCGAGATTTCTAGATTGAACTTTGGGGGAGCCATGAAGCTAAAAACTAAAGGTCGATGAATATTCATTATAATGCTCTCCTTCAAGGATTATTATATTTATTGGACAAATTATACGTTAGCAACTAAATCTTGGTTTATAAAGAAATGTATAATATGATTTTCTCAAAATAGACACCATTATTTGTTTATTTAATTTACGACGCCTTCAATTTTAAAAAACAAAACCACACCACCAACAGTACTTGTTAGGCTAAAACATAGGGTGGTTTTCAAAGAACCATTTTGGATATCTCCATTTGTACTAAAACTGATTATGGATGCTTCGGATAAACTCCTTTAATAATTCGAGTTGTTCTCTTGTTTTATGAGAGAAATACAAGGTAGGTTCAAGGGTTCAATAGCTGGACCAGCACAACAAGCTCGAGTAAGAAGAAAAGATTCACAACTCGAAAATAGTGCTCGTGATGCTTTTGCTTAGATGAATTCCATTATGAGAAAGGTAATGGGGAGTTAGTGAAGAAGAGGCGGGTGGACAGATCCGTGAGGTTGCAAAAGACCCAGGCGCGGAAGACAGGATCCATGAAAGTGGTTTGAGAAGATCCTCGATGGCAAAGTCGTTGTGATTTTTCAAATCCTATAAATACCTCCCATTTTTAAATCATTCACTCACACCACCTTCTGTCTTCTTCTTAATTTCTCTAAACAAAATCTTTTACTTGTTATTTACAATATTTAGTATAAATTATCGATATGAGGGGGCGGTTTAAAGTTAGAAAGAGATCAAAAATGAAAGAATAACGACGCCGCTACAAATGTCGATTCTCTCAAAATCGTGATGCGTGAAGCTTACCTTACACGAGCGTAGTTGCATTTCCAAAATTAATTCCAGGTCATGTGTCGAGGGCATTACAGAGGGATCCAAAAAGATTTAAATGTTATTTATACAAAAATGTCTACCCCCTCTAGTCCGATAAAGAATGGATAGATATCCTTGGAGTTGGTTTTATTATGTTAACAATAGAAACACAATTGCACGCTTACGCGAATATTGGTAGAAAGTGGTGACCTACAACACACATGTTCCATTTCATGGACTTTGAAATTGGTAAGTTTCTTTAATCCAAAATTTAAATTTATTTTTTAAGCAATTATTGATTAATGTAGAACAATTAATTATATGATATCATTCAAAATTATCCCCTTGATTTGTAGTATTTCATTTATGGGAATTCCAAGTTGTGTGGGAGCCCATATACCATTCAACCAAATGAATGGTCTAATGATAAATGGAAGACACTACTTCCCCTTGGTGTGTGTGAATTAAATGTACTGAAGATCATAAAGAGTTGAAAGAACGTGGAATACATTGTTTAACATTGAAGCTTTTCCTTAGGTCCAAGCGTGCTCAACAAATATAGCCGAATACAAGGATAGTGTTTGTGTTATGGTTATTGGGTTACACATTCTTTCCTAACCTCAACCACTGTTTCTAACGTTGGTTGGCATGAAGCGTTACAAGATCTTGATAGTGCACGATTAAGGGTCTATAAGTTTAGCAATTATCTGGCAACGCCTCGATAAAACATCGATAGGTGTAGCCAACTTCATTGGTTTTGGGCATCATACAGAAAATATCTAAATTATGATTTTTTAAATTACGTATTTATGTAAACAAACAAACATGGTAAAATTATTATATTCTCAGAATTTGCGGTATTAAGTGGTATACCTACTTCCGTGTTGGTAAACCAACTCTAAAGACAATACCCGTAGAGTTCCACATGGACACGTCTTCAAAGAGTAACGGGAAAAGGAAATTGGTAACGAAGGGCGCTTCGATTTTGTTCAAAGTATTATCAAATGACAAGTAGCCACAAATGTTCATCCTTATAGTGATTTAATCGAGGTTTTGAAGATCACCAAGTACAAACTATTCTTGATTATTCACTTCAAGGAGTTGTTTTTTACATGGGAAATGAACATAGGTGTTGGTATTTGAGAGAACGACTTACTTTTTCGGTTACACCATATTTTTGCAATATGATCAACCCCCAAGACATATGAAAATCTTCTCATGATTTTGATACAGACAACTTCCATGAGAGAGGTTTGACTTAAGCGCTCAAATGCATATTGAAGCATAATATTCGAATGTACCAAACGATTATTGTGAATCCATTGGTGGTGGTTAACATGCAATCTATAGGTTTGATTTCTCGCGTATGTTAGGACACTTATAGGTAGTGATATGTCCTTCATTCCTAGCATGCAACCTACGGAAGAACCATGCTTTAGACTTACCCCACCATATATGAAAGTTGTTCATCATCTTCATCAAATATACTTGAAATATGTTGGTTATTATATAAGAAGCACAATATCTAGAATGGCTACAAAACGACAGGAATCCATTGGTGGTATTCACAACATGCAATCTATAAGTTTGATTTCTCGGCGTACGTTAGGACATATAGGTAGTGATATGTCCTTCATTCCTAGATGCAACCTACGGAAAGACCATGCTTTATGACTTGCTACCCCACCATATATGGAAGTTTTTCATCATCTTCATCAAATATGCTTTGAAATATGTTGCAAATATGTTTGAGTTTCCTTCTGAGAGCCAGTGCGATTCCGATAGTTCGATTGCCTATGGAACGTACCTATCCATATTACAATGTGGAGGCCAAGTGGAGATCCATTGAAGACATAGCTTAACAATTTGCGTTGGACAAGTTAATTATGACTGTAATTGGATAACTCTATACCGTTCTATTGAGGCTCTACTATACTACTTTTTGACTTTAGAATGTCTTTAGACTAATAATGCGTTTGGATACAGTAAAAATTAGCCTACATTTTTTGAAAGTAAAAATCAAAAGCAAGAATTATTTTGCTACGGAAAGTTGACTTTTTTACTTTAAAATTATTTCCAAAAAGTTTCGTGGTTTTTTCTTTCTTTCAAGCGGCATCTGAAGTGGTATCCAAATAGTATTATTTTTTTTTTTAATTCATTTTGCAAACTCGAAAGAGATTAAGTTTCGTGATAATACAGACGAGTATTAGATCTTCGCATATAAATGAGGTTGATCAAATGCAGAGGTTTTCATTTATCCACTTTATCATTAATGATGGATTTGTTACATAAATTTGGAAATTGCAGCATAATATTATCAAATTAACTAACTAAATTAAAGCCATTGCTTTAAAGTTTGCTGGAGTTTTTGTAGTGTTTCCAAAAGAGACACTCTTCTTGAATCTTTCCTCTTTTGCTTGAGCATACAATTCCATAAGCTTTAGTGAGTTGGTTGGGAGTCGCTTTGAAATTCAATATTGTGTCTGTTGAGTGCAGACCCGTTAGGAAGCACTTTGTGATATTGAGTTGCAGGGTGTTCCCTTGTTCTCCATCATGAGGGCTTCCCTCTGTGCATACGATAACTTCATCATCGACAAAGGAAGTAAGACCAATTGCGAGTTGCAAACATCGAGAATCATTGATATGGGAATGCTAATTCGATATCTCGCCCAGATCACAGATAGTTCCAGTGTCTAAATTAGTTATTTTGTAAGTTTTTCATCTTTGTTGGATCATAGTAGAGTACAGTCGGTGTAGCTCGGATTCGAAACATGTTGGGAAGTATTCATTTATGTGTTTTCCTATTTGAATAGCAGTATTTCTACTGTTGAGATCTTTTTTCTCGAAAACTTTTTCACATCTAGCTTTCCATACATGCCAGGTTACAGTACTACATAACTCTGTCCAACCCATTTTGATACCATTCCTATATATTGACGTAAACCATCTATTAATCCATTCATGACAAGTATGAAAGTTATTTTTCACATAATTCATACTGAAATTAAGATGATTCCATACTTGACATGCAAAGTTGCAATCTAGGAACAAATGTGTAAGGGATTCATCATGCTCATTGCAAAGTAAACATGTAGTATTTATATATGGAAGGACTGCAGCCACTCTCATACTATTAGGAAGTATAGAGTGGGCCATTTTCCAGGAAAACAATTTAATAGAAGGAGAGACTTTCATATTCTAGATCTTGTTCCAGCAGGTGGTGGTATTTGTGTTACCATTAAGATTATTATACAAAGAGTTTACAGTGAACTTACCGTTTCTATTTAGAGTCCAAGTGATTGTATCTTCTCTATCATCCAGAGGGATTTGAATCTGTTTTATTTTAATAATTGTATCTCTATCAAAATAGATATTGAGTTTAGTTTCGTCCTAGATTTTTGCCTGGGTGATTAAATCACATACCTGATTGAAGTTGTCGATTCCTGCTGAAGGTTTCGGAAGAGGAGGTAACTTGTCTGGTATCCAAAAGTCAGTCCAAAATTTTATTTTATCACCTTTGCCTACAACCAAAAGGCTGTGATTTTGAATTTCTTGGATACCTTTCCATATCCAACTATCAGTTAAGATACTATAATAAACTCCCCTAAAAAAGATAAAGGGTTTGACCCTATTGCGGAGGAAGAAGCTCAGAGAGTCTTGAATTTTATAAATATAAAGTTGGCTACTGCATCAGTTAATGGTAATACATCGAGGAGTAGTAAAGTGCGTGGACCTTTACAATCGCATAAACACAATTTTAAATGAAGTTATGTTGCTAGAACGATGATTGCTACGGACATGAGTATTCTGTAGGGTCCTTGGAGTTAGTGTGATATTGTGATTGAAGTTTGCTTGGGTGTTATAGGTTTTGCGTTTTCGTATAGGCTTTGTTGCCTGTTTCTATTCCTTAGATTTTGAGGTTTATACGCCCTTTAGTTCTCTAAAAGGGATTTGAGAACCTAGGAGTCACACACAGTAATTATTTGTAATTCTTGTTTTTTACTTTAATATTATGACTTGGCTAAAAAAAAATATCGGTTAAGATACTGCCGGGGTATTGGTCGTGGGAGATTTTGATGTATTCCAGAGAGTTAGCAAATCCTGTAGTCGTGGGAGTTTCTGCAAATACCTCAAACTCCTGTTAGTGGTGAGAGATTTGATTAGAATCTCTTAAATAGATTGATGTGCATGTTGAAGTATAGAGAGGTTTACAATTTGGGGGAGTTTGGGGGAGTTTGAGGAATTTAAGCGGTGTTTTTGTGTGCTTGAGCAATCTCTCAACAAATAAGAGATTTACGAGGGAGTTGGGGCTAAACTCAGCCAAATTGTCAAAACTCTCAAACTCTAAACCGACTAACCCTGGTACATGTTCACAACTTTACCAAAGCTAAAAACGTAAAGCCAATCTAAGAGAAAAATTACTGTGCTGAACTAATCTATGGTGGAGGTTATTCTGGTAATTTGAATTACGTTCATATATAATAAGCAACTGAGATTCACTATATTTCTCCAATTTTTTACTCTCTTTTCCTCCAAACAGGGGAGGAAAAGAAAGAAACAAACACAGAAATTTCCAGTCCTTCAACTCATCCAAATAAGATTTCCTTAAAACCCCTTTCTCCTCTCCAACTTAGCTTCAAAACCCATCTCTCAAAATCTCGACTTGAATCTGTACTGGTTAATTTTGGATCTTATTATGCTATTTGACAATTTTTTGTGAGAAAGAAAGGAAATTGAATAAGATTTGGAAGTAATGTCGTGGGGAGGAGGACCAGAAGAGATCTTTCTTTCAACCTCTCTTGCTAGTTATCTTGATAGTAAGTGCTATCTCTTTCTTTATCGGTATACCCTAAACCCTAACTAAAGATTCAATTTTTTTTCTAGGGTTTCCATTGACTTATTTTGACACTTTACGATTCAATCTTTTACAGGATTTTGGGTTGGTTTTCTGAATATCTGGGTTTCATGTTTTATTTTTTTAGTTTAATTTTGGTTTTAGATTATGTAGAACTTGAGCTTAATCGAATCACTGTATTTTGTTTGCCTAAACTTGTCTGTTTATTATATGGTTTGATAATTTTTAATTGATGTATAAGTAATTGAGGTTTTAGGTCAATGATTCCCTATGATAAATTTCACTTCTTAGTTTATGGTAATGTGTAGAGTTCGAGTTTAGCGGAGATAACTATCTGTTGTTTGCTTAGCTTAGTTAATCTACATAGTAATCTGGTGCTCGCTAAATTTTTGAAAATTGTCAAATTGATGTGCTTAGTATCTTAAGTTTGTACGTCAACTAATCAGTGGCTCTATTCCAGTTTTTTGAATTGACTCCTTAGACTGGGCATTTCCCCTTTTATGTCATAGATTAACGAACTTGTAGTGTATTAGCCATTTGGGTTTTACCGTAAATTATTGCTTTGGTTATGGATTACACTTAGAGTTAGCAGTCACTAACTCAGGAGACCATGTAATTGACTAGTTTAATACCTTAGGATTTATCTTTGCATTCATTTTATTCACTTATTTTGCGCGAACAATATCAGGAACTGTGAAAAATTAATACTTGATTACTTGATATTTCTAACTTCATATAAGGTTAATTCTCATCAAAATCAGAAACTTACAGTTTGCCATATACAACACAATGAACAAACGAGAAAATCGCAGCTTTCTTAGAATGAAGATAGAATTAGTAATTTACCGAAGTCGTGACTTCTCATAATTCCTTGCTTTCGTGGACATGAAAACTGTAGTTCAAATCAGCTTTTGTCCACAAGATGGATGTTGAAATCTGAAATCGCAGCCTATGCTGAAATCTGTCTCCATTTTAG
>JAJJWW010001532.1:0-45217 GCA_023531295.1 Papaver armeniacum | reverse complement strand
GAGATGAAGAAATAAGGGAACACATGAATTTTGACTAAAGACAACGATGAAGTTGGTGAAGAAAAAAAATAGAGATCATAGAATGTGTTATAGGTGTTGGATGTTGGGCCAGGCACGATGATGAATTTTAGGTTGTAATCATGAAAAGGAAAAATACTTTCATGAAACACAACATCTCTTGAAATATAGAATATTTTGTTTCAATATCATATCTTGAGTATCCCTTTTGACCATAAGGGTAGCCAATAGAAAATGCCTAACTTTGGCATGTTGATCAAATTTGTGGGAAATCTTTGTATTTCTTGAAGCGAAGACAACCAAATACTCATCGAGGATGAGTAAAGATGGTTTAGAAGAAGCATTTCATGTGGAGTTTTATGAGATAAAAACGGTGTTGGCAACTTAGTGATAATATATCTGTGACTAAGATGCATTCTCCCAGCGAAGAGGAAGATTGGATTGAAAACGTAATGCTCTAACGTCTAATAAGTAGCGATGTTTCGTTCAACAATGTCGTTACATTGTGGGAGTGTACACACAACTTGTTTGATGTAAGATATCACTCTTGTGAAATCATTGATTCATTAGATTTGAACTCGAATCCCATTATCGAGACCTAAAGTGCCTTAGTTGAGGAATGATCAATGAATTAATACCGGATGAGATGTTGGCTATTTTGTGACCATATTGTTTAATAACAAAATAAATTTTTTTGAAAAGCTTTAAAGTTTGCTTTAGCGCATCAAAAAAATCCAAGTACACCTTGAATAACCATCTACAAGTGTAAGAAAATACTTAGCACTGTGGGGAGATGGGGTTGAAAAAGGTCCCAGAGATATCGGATGAACTAATTAAACGGATGTATGTAGATAAAGAAGTACTTTTATTAAACTTCAATCTAGATTGTTTAGCCCGAGGGCATACATCACAATCATGACTAGACGATGAACTAATGAAAGGAAAATTACGAGATAAAAAAATTTCACACAATCCACACTTGGATGGCCAAAGCGGCATTCCATGTATCAACGGCTTATTTTCTACTAAAGATAAAGCAAATGGTTGAAAAGAGAAATGGTAAAGGCCTGTAATCTGCCTACTCCATCCAATCTCCCTTGGTCGTTTGACGGTCCTGAAATGTGCAAGACTGTGTGAGCATTTGATGCAAAGAATTAGTTGTTTGAGTTAGTTTATTAATCTTAAATTAGATTAAACTTGAAACTTGGAATATGAAAGACATCAAGTAGTTTAATTGAAGGTGATAAATCTTTGTGCCAATTGAGTCACGAGATGTATGGGAACCATCTAGTAGTTGGACGGTGAGTGGTTTAGTAACCATGATATTTGACTTCACCAGAGAATATGGTTGTAAATTTTTCTGGAGATGGCATGGGTTCCATGAGTAATATTTGACTTCGCGAGAGAGAGAAACTTTCATGTAAACCCTGAAGAAATTCCATGGATTGATCTTGGTTGTGATGATCCACATAATTCTTCCGTCTCTGCGGATACAAGGTTCAAGTGGTCGAAAGAGTCAATTGATCCTGACGACTTGAGTTTTGTGTAATACATGGAAACACTTAGGGCTCCTATTTTAGCATAGCAATGGATTGTTTCAAAGCATATAACTTAGGGTCTCCTATTTGATTTCCATCCACCCTCATGAGCCGATGGAAAGTTCATCGTGCTTGATCGATTTCCGGATCCACAGAATTCTTTGATCCAACTGCAACTAAGTCATCACATCTCGTCCGTGTGGGAGATCGATGCATAAGTCGGCTTAAATCCGGTCTGCGTCGATATAGCCATTTTTCCCTTAGCACTGAGTGCTTTTGTCATCCCTCTACCCCAGATGCAATAGTTGTCATTCGTAAGGAGAGGAGTGAAGATTACAGACGTGGGATTGTCTGTTGGATGCACATAATACGAACTGGAAGGTGATAATCCAGTATCCTGATTAGTGATTATAGGGTCAATTGAAGTGTTTGATTGATCGTCTTCAATTGTCATGGTGATGAAGTTGGGAAGAAAAAAAATATTTAACCTAGCTCTAAGATACCATAAAGGCAAATGAGTTTTAGGTTTTCTCTAACAATTGTATAGATATCGATTTCATTGGAAGATATATATAGTGATTACATTGGAACATTGATAAGAATACAAAATAGTAAAGGCTAAAGAATAGCTTTAGCTAAAGAATAGAGAGACTGTACCTAATGAATTGAAGACTAGGAAGAGTGGTTTGATGGCAAAAGACTAAGGAAAAATAATTACAAGTTACAACAGTATGTACGTGTAAGTTTATCAATGACTGATAAACTTAATAGTTTTCGGGGAGATGATTTTCAATATTAAATGTTTTGATGTACGAGTTTGGTTCCTGGGAGATCGGTGTTGATATTGACAAGGATTGGAATGTTCACGTGAAAGAAGATTAGCAAATTGGTTTAGAAGATCAGAAGAAGATGGATTAGGAGGCATGTAACGCTCGGGAGGATCTATATCGACATGATGAAAAGTTGTGAGAACCTGAAGAAGATAGACCTTGAAGGCTATAAAAGAAGGTTAACGTGAACTACATAGTAACCAATTTGGAGAAGTTATGAGCAATTGAGAGCAATTCAACTGGAATATTTTTCAAAATAAAACCGAAAAGAGAAAGGAGTTGATGATAAAACAGACGGTTGATGAATCAAGCAGACGGTTGATGAATCAAGCGGATGTTGAGTTTTAAAGAAAAACATGGAGATAAGTTTATGCACAAACAAGATTCCTACTGGCTGTCTAAAATTGATTCACATTCTCGATTCAAAGATGAATCGGAATGAATCTGGAGTTGTATGACAAAGACCTTTAACCCAGAGAAGATAGTAACTCTCGGATAAAAAGCAAAACCGTGAAAATGATTACATTGATTAAACAATTAATGACTAAGAAACTGAAACAGATTACATAACGATTGAAACGAGATTGTAATGATTAATCTGTTTAGAATTTGGAAAATTTAATGAAAAAGATGAAAAGTCTTTGTAAAGAACACAATGTACAATATTTTGAAGCAGAATGTGATGAAGCAAAGTGCATATTACTCTCATTTCATGGGAGATTTCAATCTTATTGAAGAAGAAGACAAGTTCAAATGGCTGAATCAGAATTCAAAAGCCACCCCCCCAATATCATTAATTTCTTATGTGAAAATCATGTATTTTATATTTATATTGTATCACAATTGTCTTGTTTTTGTGATGCGAATCTATGTAATTTTTCATGTTTTTCGTTCTTGATGTATTTGAAATTTTATCAATGAAATCAAGAAATTTACTCCTTCAAAAAAAAGTATTTTGAAGCAGCAAAGCGGAGCCGACGCCAAAAAAAAATTAAAAAAAAAAAAAGGGTAAATTTAAGAAAATAAACTGCTACCAAATAAATAGTAACATCAGCGAAGGTTCAGAACTCCTGATACTAACCCTTAACAGGGTAGGGTACCAAAGTCCAGTCCAGGATGACAAAGTACAAATAGCTAAAAAACAAACAGACACTAACTAGTGGGCATTCCCACTTAAAAACAAACAAACAGTACTAGTTGGCACTCCCACATTCCATGACTGCCACTGCCACAGAGTAGGAACAACCTTATTCAACAACCAAGATATGCAAAAGTCACACGACTCAAAACAGTTTGATGCTACATGATTGATCCAGCCCCAAGATAACACTGTAAATAAAACCAAACAACGAACGAACAAACAAGCTGGGCTTCATTCAAGATCATGCTGGGCACTCTCGTACCTGTAGTTGTAGGCATTGCGGCCCTTAAATAAGCCATCCTTCTTATGGTAGACCTTTACACTTCCATTTGTCAAGACATCACGCTGAGTGTACGAGAAGGGTATGTCACATGAAGCTCGTGTTGCCATCAGACTCACCTTCACGCTACTCATAGGAGGCACAGTAACTGTATACTCAGACCCCATTTCAAGTTGATCTTCATTTTTTCCTCCCCATTGATACGAAGTTTTAAACTCGTATGTAGTCTCAACCTTGCCCTCCCCCACTGTTGGGATACCTACGCTTAAGCTAGTCTTGACACTCAAATCCAAACGAGACGCTTGCGCTCCATTCCCTAGTATATGTCTCTGTATGTTTGAGATTCAATTTAACCGTGTCAGGATGTTGTTGTTTTTTGTTCCTGGCCTCTTCATTCGCGAGTGCAACAACATGCTCGTCGTAAATCTTTAGCATCAGTGAGGCGATAAATGACGTTATCGATAGTCCTTGACAAAACGGGCTCCTCAATGACCATGGGAGCACACTCGTCGACGTAGGTAATGCAAGCGGCGAGGCAGTTGGCCTTGCCACCCGATGTGAATCTCTTGCAAAAAGAATTGTTTTTCAAACATAGAAGAGCAATTGTATTGTCGTCAAGCTTCGTAGGTATAAATACAGTGTTGATGTGGTGGTCCGTGGTAATATCACCATCTGCAAATACCCACGTCGAATTACCATCAAGCTTCAATATTTGCCATATTTGATACTCTTCACGCAGACGCCTCCGTTGCGACTTGGAAACACCTCATATTCAAAATCTGGAGAATTAGCGACATGAAAATTATAATCCATAAACCCGTCTCCATAGGCCATGAGGTGCTTTCCGTTGTCTCCTTGATCCTGATAAGGTTTGGTAACACCACGATGGATTGCCAGTCAAGGATGGTAAACAGATCGCGTTGGTCAGTGAGCTGCGAATTGCTAATTAAATTTAAGCAACCGTTGCTGTGGTTGGGGCCCATAAAGCAGGCAACATAGTAGCTGGTGTGGACATGGAGAAGCCGGACGATCTTGTTGCTGGTGGAATCCAAGTAAACCGGCCGGAAGAGCGTGCAACACTGGCTAGATTGATCCTCCTCAGGTTTGACGGCCGTGGCAGTGATCCAGCTGTTGTGGCCCTCCGAGTTTGCCCAGAACTTGTTATTGTGCAGGGATCGGATGTGTACTAGTCCTTTTCCGGTGGTAGCCGGGACCACCTCGAACCTCGTCTCAAGGCCGTAACTGTAATCTCCATCAAACCGGAGGGCATCAGCTGCAGTTGGATTTTCTTTTTCGAAGTGCAAATATCTGTCGTTGAAGTTTGATTGGATAATGATAAAGTTGGGAAGTTGTAGTGCCATGATAGATGGTTGATAGATATCTCTCGAGCAAGAAATCTCTTACTTGTTTGTTTTCTTTGTTGGTTTTGTTTTTGTTTCTCCAAGGATGCATACAATCTACCTCTTTAAATATTATGTTCAAGTGGATCTTTATTGAATTGTTTATTTATTGAATCATGACCTGAACAGAAGACTAACAACTACAGAGTATATACTAATTAAGAATTAATTATTGGGTCCTGTAATGACTCACTAGTGCATTATTTAGTTTATCTTTGTCTTGGATTAATTAGATCCAGGAATCCTGCCGGACTCAACAACCAATATTATTACTTTTCATTTCTCCGTCTGTTGTGTTGAGTAGTTTCTTTGTATTTTCCTCTCTGCTTGCTATTCAGAAATAGAATTTGTTTGGTTGAGCGGTTTGAAGTGGACTACTGTCATCTAATTTTCGTCTAATGAATATATTTAGATGGTGAGTTGCATAGATCTCAAAACGAATCTATCGTCAGATGAATCTACACCACCCACTAACTTTTTTATTGAATTTGTTTTTCTAGGACTAATTAATTTTAATATATGGTTACTTAACTTGTCTCGTTTAACCAATATGCTAATTAGTGTTAATATCAATAATTAGATCAGGACGAGAGTATATATATATATATATCAAGACAAAGATCAACAACCATAACCATTCATGACTATGGCAGAATATCGACCATAGTCTCCTGCCCTTGTGGCAGAGAATATTATTCAAAAAATTCTCAATAGACGGTCACCAAAACAAATATTTGATGGGTATCCATACCTGCCGAGATTGGGGTATAGCCAGATTAATTGGAGTATACTCATTTTATTCTCATCCAAACTAGTGTGTTAAGGGGTGTCTAAAAGGTGTTAAAAACCAAATTGCCCATACTAAAAAACCATGCCGACTAAAACATATTCAAAAAAAAAATACATGATGAGATCAATTAAAAAAAAAAGAACGAAGAATCAAAACAGATTGCAAGTCGGCAAGGTTTTTTTTGTCGACTTTGCCGACTAAAATATAGTCGGCATGTTATAAGGTTGAATACCGTGCCGACTTTTCATCTATAAAATCAGTAGTTATAGGGCCGACACGGTATTCAACCTTATACCCTGCCGACTATATTTTAGTCGGCACGATATTCATCCTTATACCTTGTCGACTATAGTTTAGTCGGCAGGTTATTAAATTAATACCTTGCCGACTAATCATTTTTATCTCATATGTCAAAAAATTCTATAGTTGGCGAGGGGTATTTTTTATCGACCTTGCCGAATATAATAAGATAGTGACAAGATAAAGAAATCAACAAGATGCTTGAGCTAGTAAAGCATTTACAACAGTCTCTGTGTCAAAAATAATAAAGTCGACATCTTCTTCATTCATAAACCTTGCCGCCATAAGTTGTCGGCATGTTCTTCATCCATGAACCTTGATTGGCCAAAGTTAGTGGCATGTTCTTCATTAAATCGTCCTGGCTAGACTTTTGATAGTTTCAAACCGAAAGTGTTGAATTCTTCTTTAATTTTGAGTATGATTTCATACCCAAACTTTACAATCCTCTTTTTAGAAGTGTTATGCTTTCATTTACATTGAAAAAATATTCTCGAAAAATAAAAAAATCATCAAAAATCTTCCCAAATGAGTTCAATCAAAACAAAATTTCATAATTTAAATTCATGATTTCAAATTTTTTTTTAATCTAAACTCAATTAATTAAGTTAATCGGATTTTTTAGTGTTAATTAAACTAGGGTATATTAGCCATTTAGAAAATACAAGGTTAAGGGATGGCTTGGTTTTACTTCATAATGACCAAATTTTGTCTTATTGGGTATACCCCAATCTCGCCAGGTATCCATAACCGGATAAGAATTTCAGTGGATTTATTTCCTTTATTTCTCTTGGCATTTTCGTTGAGTTTTCTTCCCCCTCTCTTTAGATATGTGCTGCAACGACGTCACCCTCGTGGCAGTCACCATAAGGGCTCACCTTATGTGAAAAAAGCAGTCATATGGGTGTGAAAAAACCCGGATTGCCCATTTCGGTATGAGATGATCTGGGTGGTGTTTATTCTCTAATCCAACGACTCACATCAGACTGTAAAATCTTGTCAAATATGAGACTGTCAATGGATCCTCCGTCAAATATAAATTCTAAGAATCCTAAAAGGGTACTCCCTCCGTCTCTAAAAGATAGGCTTATTTTTATTTGGGTATGTCGAAAAACAGGATTGTTTCCATATGTGGAAAGTCAAATGTTATGATTTATTAGTATACTCGTAGAGGGACCAATTCTCTCTCTCCCTTTTCTCTCTTAATATTAAAGGGGATCACTTCTCTCTCCCATCTCTCTTATAACAAATGAGGGGGGACCAATGTTAGATTAAGAAAAAACATCAAATAGTGGCTACTGATGATTGGTTTTCTTAATTTTTGTGAAAACAAAAACAATTTATCTTTTAGAGACGGAGTCTTAATGAAAAATTTGTAGATTTACGGGAAAAAGTCTCTCTAATCTTCGTATGGACTTGCATGTCAAATTTGTTGCCATGTTAGTGTATCAATTCGTAATAATTTATTCAGTGCACTCACCCATTAATTTGATTTATTTATTAAAAAATTTGTACAGCCCCTACCCCGCAAACCACTCCAAAACCATTGTGAGTTGTGACTCATAAGGTGGCTCAACTGACCTTCTTGAATCATTTGTTAGACCCATCAGGAATCAAATCAACAGCCGATATAATTACTTTTCATTTTTTTACAATTTCCTCTCTAGCTACTTGCTATTTAGAATTTAAAAGTTGGAATAATTTGCTTGAGTGGTCGGAAGTGAACTACTTTTAAGTCGTACCTGGGTCTTTTTTTATATATATACCACCGCTCACGAACTCTTTATAGGTCAAGAAGCAGTCGTCCATTAACGTACGAGTGGCAGACCAAGAAAAACAAAATCTCCGTAAATGATCAATGGCTATCATTTTTTTTAAATTAATAGAATGGCTATCATATTGCTAGGTGAGAAAATTTTCTTTTAAGCTATATACACTAAACGCGTTAAATAACCGAACTTAATGTCGCATTAAGGGTGCACAGAGGCAACCGAGCCAGACGGACCGTCCCGGAATCGGTGGAACAAGCTACTGTTTTTGTGCCGAACCGAGGAAGGGAGTGCAGTGTACGGTCCAAAAAATAGAAGGCAAGGGCTAAGCGGTGCAGGTACACGATCTGCCCCGGTCCCGTCTGTCCCTACCGACTGTACACATTATTTACTCGTCAGGTCTGCTGTAATGAAGATACAAAGGAAAAAAGAACCAGCGTGTCCTAACTTGACATGGTGATTGGTACATTCAATTAACCACCAGACCAACCCTGGTATTCCTTTGTTTGATTCTTGCAAACAATACCACCTGCTTCTTTAAGGCAAAAATTACTAAGCATGACTTTATTTCTTCTGAATTAAATAAGTGAATACTTTCGGATGATCTGAAGGTAGATGGAGTAGGATGTATCTGTAAGATGGAAAGTTGTGTTCACGGTCCAAAAGGAGATGTTTTACAAGTAGAGTATTTTTAGTGCTAGATCATAGGAGGATGTATGGATAACTATCAAGGATTGAAGATTACCTAGATCGTCACGAATCCGATGTTTGTGCTTAACTAAGTTTATTGTTTCTTGGTTTTATTAGTTCATCATACTCTGCCAAGAAAATAAGTGTGAGATTGTTTTAATTATATCCTATCTAAACAGACTATACTTGCATTCATGTTATGGTTGGGTTGCAAACAAATGTATTATGCGACAACAAAATTAGCCATTATGTTTAGCTAATCTATGTCCTATAGATCTTGTAACTTTCTATTGTTGTGCATTCACCTTAGTCCCGATTGGTACCGTAGTGTCCCGAATGGTACCGGAACAGGAGGTACAAGGTGCAGTGCAGGTCCAAAATTTTGGAACCGAGGCTAGGAGAATGCAGTGCTCGGTCTCGCCAAGAACCGAGCCGAACCGTACCGTGTGCACCCTTATGTCGGATATTCTTTCCCGAAACCCACTAAGTTGCTAGATAATAGTACTGATTTAATAAGGGTTTAATCTGAGCACTTGTCAAAAAGTGGGTTTCTTAGCCCGTTGGTTTCTCTTTCTTACGCCTTGTTTGTTTACTCATGAATCATCTAAGTCGTCTGGATCTTAGTCATCTGGATCTAGTGAAATCACCGACTTGAGTCCGATCTGACTCAACTGACTCAAAAATATGTTAGTCAGTGGTTTGGTCCCATGAATCAGGGGTATTTTGTTACCTGACTCAAACGGGTCCGAGTCAGAAGTTAGGTCTGAGTCAGAGGTCGAGTCAGATCTGACTCAAAGTAGAAAACAAGCGATGCCCCATTGACTCCTGGCGCAGTCGAGTTGACTCGAGACCGATGCCGAGTCACCGCAAACAATCAAGGTGTTAGTCTCATTCGCATTCTAAATAGGTGAATAGGACATTGGGTTACTTAACCGGACGAGCCAAGGCTATTTGGGTTGGGGAGGCAAAAATCCTTCCTGCAATCCTATCTGTTAAGACAGTTGCGCGGGGAGGCAAACGAAGGATAAAATAGGCCTACCCATTCCATTCACTTATTTTACTAGACAAAATGGGTAAAATTTTATTGTGCAAATGGTGCCGGAGGTTTACAAATGAAGCATAATCTTTGTGGAGAGTCCTTACGGCAAAATAGTATGGGCTTACGGAGAATAAGTGGGATATCAAGAATATTAGATTATCATATGGTATTTCGGTTTGGAAGGGTGTCAACATGCAAAAATTCAAGGAGGGTATCAGATATTGCATTGGGAAGGGAGATGGGACTCTTTTCTGGACAGATCAGTGGATCGGGGATGACACGCTTCAAATAGAATTTCTCAATATGTTCAGAGTATCAAGGGAAAAGACGACAACCGCTCATATCATCTAATTAAGAGATGATTGCGGCACATTGGCCTCTCATATCATCTGGATCGTTATGGCGATGAAAGACATGATTGTGGCCATACTTGATGAGGATAGTTGCATTCCATTCCTTGGATGCTCATACTTCCTATCAAGGCGTTCGACGTAGGCATGTACCAATAATGCATTGGGCATGGCCATGAAAGTAAGTCATATCGGTTTGCAAGTAGCGGTGCTTGCATGAGCCTAAGGGAGAAGGAGTTAGGCCGTCAATGGCCTATCTGAATTTCCAAGCATGCCTTATGCCTAGACAAGACCCGTGGCGATGATGCATGCAAGGTGCATCTGCCATAGCCTTCAAGGCTTTAAACCCTTCGCGAACAAGGGTAAGTTGGAAATCGGTGTGGAAGCTAAGTTAGTTGCAAGCATACTCCACGAGCATGCTTGCAAGGCAAATGAACGTGCATTTGCCTAGCTTTATGATAAAGAGACGATATATTTCTTATTCACGGCCAGCAGCTCAAGCTCAAAAGGTCATGATTCTAGGAACCAATAAACCAAACAATAACAATTTTCTTAATATTTTTCTTATTAATTTTCAATGAATGGCCTATTTATAGGCTACATTACTTGGAAAATAAGAAAACAAACCTAAAAGACTACTTTTAATAAAAATCCTAATCCTAATAAAATACCTATTTTTCATAATAAAAACTTTTAATAAATTAAATAACTAAATACTAAACTATAAAACTTGTTGTTGCCGCTTTGCAATGGCTAGCCAAGGTGGTTTCCATAACTCGGATAGGGTTGACCCATATAATGGACCAACAAGATCACATATGCTCCAGTGCCGTATCGGGTCAACAACGTTGACATGGCCGATAAGAAGTGGTCTTATCACTTTAAGGCCCGGATTATATCATCATTATGGCGCATCGGGGAAATTATGGTCTGCGAGCCTAGGTGCGCCATGCGTAATTTTCCGGTCCGTCACAATGCCGCTAAAAAAAAGATGAGTACCTGAACCATAAGAGATAGATTATTCTTGAGTTAGTGAAATATCCATTATATCCTCAAATAACAAGGATGATAAATCATCAGGAAAAATGTCAAAGTTGATATGAGTATTGCGACAATTATCAAAATTAATATTCTCACCAAGGAGTGCTACACTTGATTTTTCATCCGTAGTAGAATCATAGTGATAAGATGTTTCATCAAGAGTTGCAGCAAAACCCTTGTTGCTAGTGTATTTTCGACGATTTGTGCACTCATTAGAAAAATGACCAAAGCCTTTACACTTGAAGCACTGTGGCATATCCTCTTCATCAATGTCGACAGTATCCATTTTTTTAGGAGGAACACGATCATGAGGCTTAACTGATGATATGGTTTGTCTTTAGTGAAGCGTTTATTTCTCTTCAAAAGAAGATCTCTAAACTGTCTTATGATCAGAGAAACTGAATTGTCAAGATCTTCAACTGATGATTCAGATTCAATCGGATCATTCTGAGAGATGTCACACTTTTACTTTTCTCAAGTAAATCAGTGTTTCTTTGTGCTTTCAACGAAATATCTTTTCCATCTTTGGATAGACGTTCAAGAAAAGTGGTATATTGTTACACGTCACTCATGTGGCAAGAACCCATATTTAGTGTGGCTAAATTCTTTTGCCACAACTGTGGCAACAACTTGGGTGAAAAAAAGTAATTTCCACATCGTTAATGCAGTGTAGCAAAAGCTGGATTTCATGCAACACCAAACTGTGAGGCAATAGCATGAGGCAAAACATAATGCAAGTGCAATTCAGACTGAAGAAAGTGGAGGGCTCAATTATTGGAAAGGTCAACCATAAAAAGTAAAATTTGTGAGCCATTCCCGAATCTCAATCCATTTAGACACACAAAAACTTGTCACTTTTGAGAAAAATTCAAGACCACCGTTGCATAGTAAATCTAGCAATACGACTGACAAGAAATGAAGAATTTTTATTTTTGAATTAACTGAGTGAACTCTACGCATTTCTCTGTCGATGAATCGAGTGATGCCTATGTATAACATATTATGTAAGTGTCTAGTTTATAAGACAGAAGAAGGTAAACAAAATGGGATCGATATGTTTACCCAAGCTACAAGAATATGCTTCCCTGTTGATTTCAAATTGCGATTTGGTTTTGTGCCAGTTAAGATCTCCCACAGTACAACCCCAGAGTTCTAAACTTTGGATTTTAAAGTTTGTTGACCAGTCATTGCATACTCTGGTGTACAATAACCATATGTAACCATAACTCTCATGGACACCATGAGTGGTATCCCCAACAGGACCGAGTTTGGCCAACCCAAAATCAGATAGTGTAGGATGGTACCAAGCAAAATATTTAAGAATTTTAAATCTTGGTATATAACAGACTTATGACTCAACATACAATTCAATCTCCTGCTCTAACAAGAGATACTTAAACAACCTCTAATTCATGGACAAAACAGAAACTGAAGTGCTTGAAGGAATCAGGAGACTAGAGATAGAAACAAAACATCGAGAATCTGCAATTCGTATATTTCAAGTGAGAGAAATGAGTGTAGTTTCCACAAAGTAAAAAAACACTAAAGATAACCGATACCCATAATCATTTGCAAGGGTCAACAGAACGATAGCTTATTAAGAAGATACACTGCTAGACGGATCAAGTCTCTTAGAGGCATCCGGGTATGGACTAAGTAAACAAGTAATCCTAAAAATTGTTGGAACAACCATTTGTTTTATTTAGATACATAATAATATCTACAATTCTACCCGAATCTTAAAATAATTCAAGATCCGGGCAGAAAATCGATGGAAATAAATATTAAGAAAAACAATGGAGAAGATAAAATATAACCGTCAAATAAATCGAAATTGAAGAAGATAAGCGCTTTTTTATTTAAGATAGAGTTGCATAGAAAAATAAGGGTACCTTGCTTTTCCGATATAGGGATGAACGTTATTCACGTAAATAACTAATTTTTGTTTATTTTCTAATTTAGCTCACAAAAATTATAAAAATAAAAGGTTAATAAATATTTTTGAGACTCAAAAAAATTAATATAACATTATACCTTTTGCCTCATGTACGTGGTAAAAGCTATACTTATCGCCACGTCACTAAATACTGTGTGGCGAGAACTGATTTTTTTCCTCAATTATTCATAAATGTGGCAAAAGCTCTTACTTGCAGAGGCGGTCCTGAGGGCGTGCAGGCCGTGCACCCGCACATGGCTCAGCTCTGACGAGGGCCTTTTTATTTATTTTCCAGCCCAATAATCACTTGCAGAGGAGGGCCTGAGGGCGTGCAGGCCGTGCAACCGCACATGGCCCAGCTCTGCCGAGGGCCTTTTTATTTATTTTCCAGCCCAATAGTCATATACACCAATCCATTAAAAAAAAAATCGTCCAGCCCAATAGTCATACACACCAATCCATTTAAAAAAAAATCGTTACCGTGCCAAGATTCGAACACATAACCTTAGGGTTAAGGAGCTACCTAACCAATCAATTCACTGAGCAATCATTTGTTACTAATTCAAAATGGACCATATTTAATTGGATCTAATAATATTACCTCCTAAAAGTAATATGTACATCACCCATGGCTATGTTGTTTGAGTTCTCGTTGAGTATTTTTTATTGACATCAACAAAAGAAATTTTTAATTAATACTTTCATTTTTTTTCTATATAAAATATGCATTAATACCGTTATTTAGCGTAAGTTTATTTTCAGTGCATCCGTCGATAATGTTACAAATTAAATAAAAATCATCCACACTTTTTACTTATTGTTGTTACAAATTATTCGACATTGTAGAAGGGCCCTTCCGGATACAGGATCGGCTCTATTTACTTGCGAGAAATTTTTTGATACGGCGCAACTTTTGATGAGGGCCTGAGGGACCAACAAGAATGTGCCATTTGTCTTTCCAGTTAACTGTTTCCAACTGATTCCACTAAGCATATTCCCATTGTTCATCAAAATCCGTTTCTCTACGGATCTCCTCGTTTTCATCTCTCCGTGATCAATTTAATTAAATCAGATCTTCATATTCCATTGGGCGGATCCAAGGGTTGACTAACCCTGGCTCTAGCCCCCTAAATTCACTAAAACCAGTAAAAAGCCCTTGTATTTATCTTAAATTTTATATTTAGCCCACCAAATATCTTAAATTTAGTCCACTAAATCCCTATATTTATATAAAAAAAATTTTAGCACCCCATCTTAGATTTCTGGCTCCGCCACATGTCACAAGAACTAGGGAACTTCCACCTCCATATCTCTCAATCCAGATCCATCATCACCACTTAATTCTTTGCATAACTATTACCACCGCCATATTCCCCATTTCAAATCTTGTTCATTGAGTCAATTTAAACAGTTCAGGAATCAAAAGCAACTTCGCTAAGTATTAAATCTTATTCAAAAATGAAGAAGTTAAGTATCAAACCCATGACCCAAAAACCTCTTCAAACTCTCTGCTGATGATCATAGCGAATTTGACTTTTTTTTTCTTTCAAGGTAACGATTTTGGCTTGGATCATACGCAGCCTGACCACGAACATCAAGAGCTGCATAAGTGTGTTCAAACCAAACGTCAAAAAATGAAAGAAAATACAACAAATTATGATTTTTTTTTTTGTTCGGTCAAAAGAAATTTCATTGAAAAAGAGGTACTTAAGAGGGTACCTCAATCCAATAAAACAACCGAAAAAAGAAAGAGGAAACCGATTTAGGAATTGGTTACCCAAAAAAAAAAAAAAATAGAAATACGGTCGCGGAAAGAAAAAGGAGAGTGTACAAGATTGCCCCTTTAGGCCCTCTTAAAGGGTACAATAGAAATATGAATCCCACAAACAAACTACCATATTAGCCGTTAATCCTAGCATTTTGGTGTTTGATTCCGCCCAAAAGAAAACTTGAATCTTGACATCTCTAATTATACTTGCTAAATTTTTCCTTTTGTCGTTGAAGATCCTTTCATTTCTTTCTTTCCTTCCAAATGCACCACCATATTGCGACCGGAAGATTGTTCCATATACGGTTAAAGCCGCTCTTTATGGGTAAAAATCGTTCGCCGATTTCGGTAAATTAGGTAGGTGAGTGAGAAACTGGTTCAAACCCTAAACAAATGTGCTGCACGTGAGCGGTTTGTAGATTCGAGAGATCAATGTGTACAAGTCCGGCCTAAACCAAGAAATGGCCGTTCCCGGACTTGCTTCGGTCACAAAGTGGAGGAGAAGGGTTGATTTGGGGAGGAAGCAAAGAAAGGTGTTGAGGAGAGTAGTGTCTCGACTTGTATCAGAAAGTGAAAGCTTAGGAAGCTTGCAAGAGATGAAAGCTTTTGGGAGAGCTTGCAAGTTGCCTTTCGAGAGTGTAAGTGTAGTATATTTCTCTTTGACCGAGACTTGTTGTCTAAGTGGAAATAGGTAAGACCTATTTATACAAGTCGAGATTGAAACGTACCACGGCCTCATGAAGGAAGAGAGTAAAGGGTGAAATAATGGGAGGAGGTGGTAACCGCATGGTTTAATGGGTGAAAACGTTTTCACCATTATTTCCTCTTTTATTTGACCGCTTTATTCCTTTTCACGCTTTCTTAATGTGAGCGTAGTGTAATGCATGTCAGGACCGCCAAACCAAAACCCTAAAGAAGCATCCCCGAGTTTGTGTTGATGTCTCGGTGTTGGTTGCATCTTGAGTGCAAGTGGCGGCTAGTGGCGCGTGTGGCATGTGCCAATGGCATGTGCGAAATGCCTTGGTGGTAGGTTGCACGTTTTGCAAGTTCGGCTACCAGCGTGTGCGTTTGGCATGTGCCAGCGGCATGCGTGGCCATTAGGGCCGTGACCTTGATAGGGAAACTAGCTAGCGAGCATGTTGGCATGTGCCAATGGCATGCGTGGCCGTTAGGGGACGTGATAGGGAAACTAGCTAGCGAGCATGTTGGCATGTGCCAATGGCATGCGTGGCCGTTAGGGCTGTGACCTTGATAGGGAAGCTAGCTAGTGAGCATGTTGGCATGTGCCAATGGCATGCGGGGCCGTTAGGGACGTGACCTTGATAGGGGAAGCTAGCTAGTGAGCATGTTGGCATGTGCCAATGGCATGCGGGGCCGTTAGGGCCGTGACCTTGATAGGGAAGCTAGCTAGTGAGCATGTTGGCATGTGCCAATGGCATGCGGGGCCGTTAGGGCTAGTGGATTTGTAGAAAAGCCGGCTGGCGGCATGTTTGGCATGTGCAATGGCATGCGGGGCCATTAGGGCCGTGGCTTTGGTAGAAAAAGCGCTAGCGAGCATGTTTGGCATGTGCCAATGGCATGCGGGGCCATTAGGGCCGTGAATTTGGTAGAAAAGCCGCTAGCGAGCATGTTTGGCATGTGCCAATGGCATGCGGGGCCGTTAGGAGCCGTGGCTTTGGTAGAAAAAGCCGCTAGCGAGCATGGTTGGAATGTGCCAATGGAATGCGGGGCCGTGGCTTTGGTAGAAAAGCATAGCGAGCATGTTTGGCATGTGCCAATGGCATGCGGGGCCGTTAGGCGTGGCTTTGGTAGAAAAGCCCACTAGCGAGCATGTTTGGCATGTGCCAATGGCATGCGGGCGTTAGGGCTGTGGCTTTGGTAGAAAAAGCCGTTAGCGAGCATGTTTGGCATGTGCCAATGGCATGCGGGGCCGTTAGGGCCGTGGCTTTGGTAGAAAAAAAGCGCATTTGGCGAGCATGTTTGGCATGGTTGCCATGGTCGCGCGAGAGTGCGGCTTGGTTTAGCATGGTTGCCATGGTGCGCGAGTGCGGCTTGGTTTGGCATGGTTGCCGTGGTGCGCGAAGTGCGGCTTGGTTTGGCATGGTTGCCATGGTGCGCGAGTGCGGCTTGGTTTGGCATGGTTGCCATGGTGCGGAGAGTGCGGCTTGGTTTGGCATGGTTGCCATGGTGCGCGAGTGCGGCTTGGTTTGGCATGGTTGCCATGGTGCGCGAGTGCGGCTTGGTTTGGCATGGTTGCCATGGTCGCTAAGATGCGGCTTGGTTTGGCATTGTTGCCATGGTCTGCGCGATATGCGGACTTGGTTTGGCATGGTTGCCATGGTGCGCGCAGAGTGCGGCTTGGTTTGGCATGGTTGCCATGGTGCGCGAGTGCGGCTTGGTTTGGCATGGTTGCCATGGTGCGCGAGTGCGGCTTGGTTTGGCATGGTTGCCATGGTGCGCAGAGTGCGGCTTGGTTTGGCATGGTTGCCATGGTGCGCGTATGCGGCTTGGTTTGGCATGGTTGTCGTGACGGATCGGAAAATTACGCCTTTGGCGCGTTGCCCGCAGCCGTAATCTCCCCGGTGCGCCATGATGAAGCTACGATCCGGACCTCAAAGCTAGGCAAATGCACGTCCAATTGCCCTTGCAAGCATGCTCGTGGAGCATGACGTTATAACTTAGCTTCCACACCGTTCCAACTTTACCCTTGTCCCGCAAAGGGTTTAAGGCCATAAGGCCAATGCCAATGCATTTTCATGCGTCTCGGCTTTACCTTTACGTAGGGAATTCATAAATGAATTTCCTAGCTAGGCGAGCAACCGTCACATTGCCGTGTCTTGTCCGCATAAGCCTTAGACTTTAGCGTAGGCCACACCAAGCCCTTGCCATTTCCCACGTTACCTCGCTTACCATCTCTTTATAACTTGATAGGAAGTATGAGCATCCACTTACCGGCATGCAACTAAGCCTCATCAAGTCTGGCCACAATCATCTCTTGCGTCGAGCTACCAAGCTTTGATGATATGAGGGCCAACGTCTTTGGACCGGCAATCTTCGCAACTCATTGCGGCTGCCTCGTACCCTTCCCTACTCCAAAGGGATCAAGCACAGACCGTAGTTCATCCTTGAAGGGACAGAAACTTAAACCAAATCGTTTGCAAGGCTGTGGCCTAGCAAAAAGCGGTAATGGCTGGTCCGTATAGGCCATTCCGCCAAGATGCATAATGATTATGCATCATCGTGTCCGCGCCTACGGCATAGCATGCCAACGCATCAAATACCCTCTTCGAAAGGCTACGCAACTATAAATGAGCCTTGGCATCATTTATGCTCTTCCTATTAAGCTATGAAGCTTACTTGGTACATAGTCCGCATATGCACCTTCAACCAACTACCCCTCCCTATATATGTCTTAATGGAATTTCTACAAGTATGAAAAGGGGAGCATATTGACATGCTTCACTATTCATGGCCGTTGCCATGAATTTACGAAGGGCCCAAGCAATGATTGCCGAGTCTCCGTTTCTATTGCACAATGATTGTGCACCACTGTTCCGTCTCGCTGCACAATGATTGTGCACCAATTGTTACTGTCATTTGCACAATGATTACACACAACGATTGCGTACAATGATTGCGTACCACCCGGTCTTCACGAATGTTTTTCATTTATTGCACAATGATTTCGGCCGTAAGATCGAGCCCACCTACCCAATGGCCTAATGCATCATGATGATGCAACATTGTCCCTTGGCCAAATGCCAAACATAATGCGCCATTTTTGGCGCGGTATCGCCTTAAGCCAATCCACCTTTTCACGTGCGGAAGCTTTGGATGAAGCTTCATCACAAGCAAATGGCGCATCTTTTAGCATGCGCCATGCTAAAAACACGGGGTGTTACATTATCACACCCTTCAAAGAATTTCGTCCCGAAATTCAAAACCAAAACTATTGTGGACAATCTCTTCGAGTTGGATTTCTGAGCAAAAGTCCCATACCGAGCTCGAAATCACGGGTTTCTTCAAGTTGTCATGAACAACAATTTAGACCTTCGAGCACATGTCCCATACCACCTGCCCAGGGATCCAAAAGTGCCCACAACAAAACCAAGAATCGCAATTGGCCGAGTGCCAAGAGGATATCTCGACAAGGTATCCTAGATAGCATCCCATACTACCACCCGGGAATCCCTAAGGTTCACAAGTTGAAAGGTGTCATCAAAATGACAAAATTTTAGCACAATCTCTTGTGTGGATCGGATCCGATTGCCCACCGTCACCGACGGTCATCCGGTGCCACTCGTAAGTGGGATGCTAGCCGGGCGACAACGCACACCCTTGGCCGGTGCCAACGTGTGGGGATGATCGGTCCCATTGTCTACCCACCGTCCCGCACGGTCTTCCGGATATCCACTCGTAAGTGGGGTGCCACTTAGGCCGGGCAATCTCACAAGTACTTGAACAAGCCCAACCCGATTTGCAAAGTAATTGGCTCGGCCAGCACAAACTCTTTCCCGCGCAAAAGTTGGCCTACTCTCCAACTTTATGTTTCCATCAAGGAAAATACTCGCCAATGAGTCCACTCCGCACAAGTCCCTAGAGTTTTCTCGGAACTTGCTCGATACCATCTGTGACGGACCGGAAAATTCGCCTTCGCGCGCGTTGCCCATGAGCCGTAATCTCCCGGTGCGCCATGATGATGAAGCTACGATCCGGGCCTCAAAGCTAGGCAAATGCACGTCCAATTGCCCTTGCAAGCATGCTCGTGGAGCATGACGCAGCTAACTTAGCTTCCACACTGTTCCAACTTTACCCTTGTCCCGCAAAGGGTTTAAGGCCATAAGGCCAATGCCAATGCATTTTTCATGCGTCTCTGGGCTTTACCTTTACGTAGGGAATTCATAAATGAATTTCCTAGCTAGTGTGAGCAAACGGATCACATTGCCGTGTCTTGTCCAGGCATAAGCCTTAGACTTTAGCGTAGGCCACACCAAGCCCTTGCCATTTCCCCACTTTCGTTACCTCGCTTACCATCTTTTTATAACTTGATAGGAAGTATGAGCATCCACTTGCGGCATGCAACTAAGCCTCATCAAGTCTGGCCACAATCATCTCTTGCGTCGAGCTACCAAGCTTAGATGATATGAGGGGCCAACGTCTTTGGACCGATGCAATGCGCAACTCATTGCGGCTGCCTCGTACCCTTCCCTACTCCAAAGGGATCAAGCACAGACCGTAGTTCATCCTTGAAGGGACAGAAACTTAAACCAAATCGTTTGCAAGGCTGTGGCCTAGCAAAAACGGTAATGGCCTGGTCCGTATAGGCCATTCCGCCAAGATGCATAATGATTATGCATCATCGGGTCCGCGCCGTGGCATAGTGATGCCAACGCATCAAATACCCTCTTCGAAAGGCTACGCAACTATAAATGAGCCTTAGGCATCATTTATGCTCTTCCTAAGCTATGAAGCTTACTTGGTACATAGTCCGCATATGCACCTTCAACCAACTACCCCTCCCTATATATGTCTTAATGGAATTTCTACAAGTATGAAAAGGGGAGCATATTGACATGCTTCACTATTCATGGCCGTTGCCATGAATTTACAAGGACCGCAATGATTGCCGAGTCTCCGTTCTATTGCACAATGATTGTGCACCACTCGTTCCGTCTGCTTGACAATGATTGTGCACCAATTGTTCTGGCCTGTTGCACAATGATTACACATTCAACGATTGCGTACAAATGATTGCGTACCACCTGGTCTTGGCCACCGTTTCTGTTTATTGCACAATGATTTCGCTGTAAGATCGAGCCCACCTACCCAACTGGCCTAATGCATCATGATGATGCAACATTGGCCCTTGGCCAAATGCCAAACATAATGCGCCATTTTTGACGCGGTATTGGCCTTAAGCCAATCCACCTTTTTCACGCTGCGGAAGCTTTGGATGAAGCTTCATCACAAGCAAATGGCGCATCTTTTAGCATGCGCCATGCTAAAAACACGGGGTGTTACATTATCACACCCTTCAAAGAATTTCGTCCCCGAAATTCAAAACCAAAACTATTGTGGACAATCTCTTCGAGTTGGATTTCCCGAGCAAAAGTCCCATACCAGAAGCTCAGAAATCACGGGTTTCTTCAAGTTGTCATGAACAACAATTTAGACCTTCTGAGCACATGTCCCATACCACCTGCCCAGGGATCCAAAAAGTGCCCACAACAAAACCAAGAATCGCAATTGGCCAGTGCCAAGAGGATATCTCGACAAGGTATCCTAGATAGCATCCCATACTACCACCCAGGAATCCCTAAGGTTCACAAGTTGAAAGGTGTCATCAAAATGACAAAATTTTAGCACAGTGCTGTGTGGATCAGTATCCAGTTGCCCACCGTCCCTGACGGTCATCCAGGTTGCCACTCGTAAGTGGGATGCTAGCCAGGCCTGACAACGCACACCCTTGGCCAGTGCCAACGTGTGGGGATGATCGGTCCCCATTGTCTACCCACCGTCCCCGAGACGGTCTTTCCTGGATATCCACTCGTAAGTGGGGTGCCACTTAGGCCGAGGCAATCTCACGGTACTTGAACAAGCTCAACCCGATTTGCAAAGTAATTGGCTCTGATTACAAACTCTTTCCGCAGCAAGTTGGCCTACTCTCCAACTTTAAGTTTCCATCAAGGAAAATACTCGCCAATGAGTCCACTCCGCACAAGTCCCTAGAGTTTTCTCGGAACTTGCTCACGATACCATCTGTCGTGACGGATAGGAAAATTACGCCTTCGCGCGTTGCCCGCGAGCGTAATCTCCCGGTGCGCCATGATGAAGCTACGATCGGGGCCCCAAAGCTAGGCAAATGCACGTCCAATTGCCCTTGCAAGCATGCTCGTGGAGCATGATGCATCTAATTTAGCTTCCACACCATTCCAACTTTACCCTTGTCCTGAGGGTTTAAGGCCATAAGGCCAATGCCAATGCATTTTCATGCGTCTCACGGCTTTACCTTTACGTAGGGAATTCATAAATGAATTTCCTAGCTAGCTGAGAATTCACATTGCCGTGTCTTGTCCGGGCATAAGCCTTAGACTTTAGCTGTGACGGACCGGAAAATTACGCCTTTGGCGCGTTGCCCATGACCGTAACTCCCCAGGTGCGCCATGATGAAGCAATCCGGGCCTCAAAATCTAGGCAAATGCACGTCCAATTGCCCTTGCAAGCATGCTCGTGGAGCATGACGCAGCTAACTTAGCTTCCACACTGTTCCAACTTTACCTTGTCCCTTAAAAGGGTTTAAGGCCATAAGGCCAATGCCAATGTATTTTCATGCGTCTCGGCTTTACCTTTACGTAGGGAATTCATAAATGAATTTCCTAGCTAGCCGAGCAACCGTCACATTGCCGTGTCTTGTCCAGGCATAAGCCTTAGACTTTAGCGTAGGCCACACCAAGCCCTTGCCATTTCCCAGTTACCTCGCTTACCATCTCTTTATAACTTGATATGAAGTATGAGCATCCACTTACGGGCATGCAACTAAGCCTCATCAAGTCTGGCCACAATCATCTCTTGCGTCGAGCTGCCGAGCTTAGATGATATGAGGGGGCCAACGTGTCGCAATCATCTCCGAATTAGATGATATGAGCGACAAAGTCTTCGGACCGGCAATCTTGCAACTCATTGCGGCTGCCTCGTACCCTTCCCTACTCTAAAGGGATCAAGCACAGACCGTAGTTCATCCTCTAAGGGACGGAAACTTAAACCAAATCGTTTGCAAGGCTGTGGCCTAGCAAAAACGGTAATGGCCTGGTCCGTATAGGCCATTCCGCCAAGATGCATAATGATTATGCATCATCGGGTCCGCGGCCCAGGCATAGTGATGCCAACGCATCAAATACCCTCTTCGAAAGGCTACGCAACTATAAATGAGCCTTAGGCATCATTTATGCTCTTCCGGCTAAGCTATGAAGCTTACTTGGTACATAGTCCGCATATGCACCTTCAACCAACTACCCCTCCCTATATATGTCTTAATGGAATTTCTACAAGTATGAAAAGGGGAGCAAATTGACATGCTTCACTATTCATGGCCGTTGCCATGAATTTCTGAAGGACCGGCAATGATTGCCGAGTCTCGGTTCTATTGCACAATGATTGTGCACCACTCGTTCCGTCTGTTGCCAATGATTGTGCACCAATTGTTCATAATGCCTTTGCACAATGATTACACACAACGATTGCGTACAATGATTGCGCACCACCCGGTCTTCGGCCCTTTCTGTTTATTGCACAATGATTTCGCTGTAAGATCGAGCCCACCTACCCAACTGGCCTAATGCATCATGATGATGCAACATTGGCCCTTGGCCAAATGCCAAACATAATGCGCCATTTTTGGCGCGGTATTGGCCCTAACCCAATCCACCTTTTTTCACGCTGCGGAAGCTTTGGATGAAGCTTCATCACAAGCAAATGGCGCATCTTTTAGCATGCGCCATGCTAAAAACACGGGGTGTTACATTATCACACCCTTCAAAGAATTTCGTCCCCGAAATTCAAAACCAAAACTATTGTGGACAATCTCTTGAGTTGGATTCCATGAGCAAAGTCCCATACCAGATGCTCAGAAATCACGGGTTTCTTCAAGTTGTCATGAACAACAATTTAGACCTTCTGAGCACATGTCCCATACCACCTGCCCAGGAATCCAAAAGTGCCCACAACAATACCAAGAATCGCAATTGGCCAGTGCCAAGAGGATATCTCGACCAGGTATCCTGAATGCGCATCCCATACTACGCACTCAGAAGTCCCTAAAGTTCACAAGTTGAAAGGTGTCATCAAAATGACAAAATTTTAGCACGATCTTTGTGTGGATCGAGTATCCGATTGCCCACCGTCCCTGACGGTCATCCAGGTTGCCACTCGTAAGTGGGATGCTAGCCAGGCCTGACAACGCACACCCTTGGCCAGTGCCAACGTGTGGGGATGATCAGTCCCATTGTCTACCCACCGTCCCAGACGGTCTTCCGGATATCCACTCGTAAGTGGGGTGCCACTTAGGCCAGGCAATCTCACAGTACTTGAACAAGCTCAACTCGATTCGCATAGTAACTGGCAAAGCAGTTACAAACTCTTCCCGCGCAAAAGTTGGCCTACTCTCCAACTTCATGTTTCCATCAAGGAAAACACTCGCCAATGAGTCCACTCCGCAGTCCCTAGAGTTTTCTCGGAACTTGCTCTGATACCATCTGTGACGGACCGGAAAATTACGCCTTTGGCGCGTTGCCCCGCAGGCCGTAACTCCCCCGGTGCGCCATGATGAAGCTACGATCCGGGCCTCAAAGCTAGGCAAATGCACGTCCAATTGCCCTTGCAAGCATGCTCGTGGAGCATGATGCAGCTAACTTAGCTTCCACACTGTTCCAACTTTACCCTTGTCCCGCAAAAGGGTTTAAGGCCATAAGGCCAATGCCAATGCATTTTTCATGCGTCTCTGGCTTTACCTTTACGTAGGAATTCATAAATGAATTTCCTAGCTAGCTGAGCAACCGTCACATTGCAACATGTCTTGTCCAGGCATAAGCCTTAGACTTTAGCGTAGGCCACACCAAGCCCTTGCCATTTCCCACGTTACCTCGCTTACCATCTCTTTATAACTTGATAGGAAGTATGAGCATCCACTTACTGGCATGCAACTAAGCCTCATCAAGTCTGGCCACAATCATCTCTTGCGTCGAGCTGCCGAGCTTAGATGATATGAGGGGCCAACGTGTCGCAATCATCTCCGAATTAGATGATATGAGCGACAAAGTGCTGGACCGGCAATGCTGCAACTCATTGCGGCTGCCTACGTACCCTTCCCTACTCTAAAGGGATCAAGCACAGACCGTAGTTCATCCTCGAAGGGACGGAAACTTAAATCAAATCGTTTGCAAGGCTGTGGCCTAGCAAAAACGGTAATGGCCTGGTCCGTATAGGCCATTCCGCCAAGATGCATAATGATTATGCATCATCGGGTCCGCGCCGTGGCATAGTGATGCCAACGCATCAAATACCCTCTTCGAAAGGCTACGCAACTATAAATGAGCCTTAGGCATCATTTATGCTCTTCCGGCTAAGCTATGAAGCTTACTTGGTACATAGTCCGCATATGCACCTTCAACCAACTACCCCTCCCTATATATGTCTTAATGGAATTTCTACAAGTATGAAAAGGGGAGCATATTGACATGCTTCACTATTCATGGCCGTTGCCATGAATTTCTGAAGGACCGGCAATGATTGCCGAGTCTCCGTTCTATTGCACAATGATTGTGCACCACTCGTTCCGTCTGCTGCACAATGATTGTGCACCAATTGTTCTGTCTGTTGCACAATGATTACACACAACGATTGCGTACAATGATTGCGCACCACCCGGTCTTCTGACTGTTTCTGTTTATTGCACAATGATTTCGCTGTAAGATCGAGCCCACCTACCCAACTGGCCTAATGCATCATGATGATGCAACATTGGCCCTTGGCCAAATGCCAAACATAATGCGCCATTTTTGGCGCGGTATTGGCCTTAAGCCAATCCACCTTTTTCACTGTGCTATGGAAGCTTTGGATGAAGCTTCATCACAAGCAAATGGCGCATCTTTTAGCATGCGCCATGCTAAAAACACGGGTGTTACATTAGCGTAGGCCACACCAAGCCCTTGCCATTTCCCACGTTACCTCGCTTACCATCTCTTTATAACTTGATAGGAAGTATGAGCATCCACTTACGGCATGCAACTAAGCCTCATCAAGTCTGGCCACAATCATCTCTTGCGTCGAGCTACCAAGCTTAGATGATATGAGGGCCAACGTCTGGGACCGGCAATCCGCAACTCATTGCGGCTGCCTACGTACCCTTCCCTACTCCAAAGGGATCAAGCACAGACCGTAGTTCATCCTTGAAGGGACAGAAACTTAAACCAAATCGTTTGCAAGGCTGTGGCCTAGCAAAAACGGTAATGGCCTGGTCCGTATAGGCCATTCCGCCAAGATGCATAATGATTATGCATCATCGTGTCCGCGCTGTGGCATAGCGATGCCAACGCATCAAATACCCTCTTCGAAGGCTACGCAACTATAAATGAGCCTTAGGCATCATTTATGCTCTTCCAACTAAGCTATGAAGCTTACTTGGTACATAGTCCGCATATGCACCTTCAACCAACTACCCCTCCCTATATATGTCTTAATGGAATTTCTACAAGTATGAAAAGGGGAGCAAATTGACATGCTTCACTATTCATGGCCGTTGCCATGAATTTATGAAGGACCGGCAATGATTGCAGAGTCTCCGTTCTATTGCACAATGATTGTGCACCACTGCGCTCCGTCTGCTGCACAATGATTGTGCACCAATTGTTCTGTCTGTTGCACAATGATTACACACAACGATTGCGTACAATGATTGCGCACCACCCGGTCTTCTGACTGTTTCTGTTTATTGCACAATGATTTCGTTGTAAGATCGAGCCCACCTACCCAACTGGCCTAATGCATCATGATGATGCAACATTGGCCCTTGGCCAAATGCCAAACATAATGCGCCATTTTTGGCGCGGTATTGGCCCTAACCCAATCCACCTTTTTCACGCTGCGGAAGCTTTGGATGAAGCTTCATCACAAGCAAATGGCGCATCTTTTAGCATGCGCCATGCTAAAAACACGGGGTGTTACATTATCACACCCTTCAAAGAATTTCGTCCCCGAAATTCAAAACCAAAGCTATTGTGGACAATCTCTTCGAGTTGGATTCCATGAGCAAAAGTCCCATACCAGATGCTCCCGAAATCACGGGTTTCTTCAAGTTGTCATGAACAACAATTTAGACCTTCGAGCACATGTCCCATACCACCTGCCCGGGAATCCAAAAGTGCCCACAACTAGACCAAGAATCGCAATTGGCCGGTGCCAAGAGGATATCTCGACCGGGTATCCCGAATGCGCATCCCATACTACGCACTCGAGGAAGTCCCTAAAGTTCACAAGTTGAAAGGTGTCATCAAAATGACAAAATTTTAGCACAGTGCTGTGTGGATCAGTATCCAGTTGCCCACCGTCCCTGACGGTCATCCAGGTTGCCACTCGTAAGTGGGATGCTAGCCAGGCCTGACAACGCACACCCTTGGCCAGTGCCAACGTGTGGGGATGATCAGTCCCATTGTCTACCCACCGTCCCAGATTTGTCTTAGGATATCCACTGTAAGTGGGGTGCCACTTAGGCAGGCAATCTCACGTGTATTTGAACAAGCTCAACTCGATTCGCATAGTAACAGCAAGCGAGTTACAAACTCTTCCCGCGCAAAAGTTGGCCTACTCTCCAACTTCATGTTTCCATCAAGGAAAACACTCGCCAATGAGTCCACTCCGCACAAGTCCCTAGAGTTTTCTCGGAACTTGCTCTGATACCATCTGTGACGGACCGGAAAATTACGCCTTTGGCGCGTTGCCCCGCAGGCCGTAACTCCCCCCGGTGCGCCATGATGATGCTACGATCCGGGCCTCAAAGCTAGGCAAATGCACGTCCAATTGCCCTTGCAAGCATGCTCGTGGAGCATGACGCAGCTAACTTAGCTTCCACACTTTGTTCCAACTTTACCCTTGTCCCGCAAAAGGGTTTAAGGCCATAAGGCCAATGCCAATGCATTTTCATGCGTCTCGGCTTTACCTTTACGTAGGGAATTCATAAATGAATTTCCTAGCTAGTGAGCAACCGTCACATTGCCGTGTCTTGTCCAGGCATAAGCCTTAGACTTTAGCGTAGGCCACACCAAGCCCTTGCCATTTCCCACGTTACCTCGCTTACCATCTCTTTATAACTTGATAGGAAGTATGAGCATCCACTTGCTGGCATGCAACTAAGCCTCATCAAGTCTGGCCACAATCATCTCTTGCGTCGAGCTACCGAGCTTAGATGATATGAGGGGCCAACGTGTCGCAATCATCTCCGAATTAGATGGTATGAGCGACAAAGTGCTGGACCGGCAATGCTGCAACTCATTGCGGCTGCCTACGTACCCTTCCCTACTCTAAAGGGATCAAAAGCATGCACCGTAGTTCATCCTCGAAGGGACGGAAACTTAAATCAAATCGTTTGCAAGGTGTGGCCTAGCAAAAACGGTAATGGCCTCTGTCCGTATAGGCCATTCCGCCAAGATGCATAATGATTATGCATCATCGGGTCCGCAGTGGCATAGTGATGCCAACGCATCAAATACCCTCTTCGAAAGGCTACGCAACTATAAATGAGCCTTAGGCATCATTTATGCTCTTCCGGCTAAGCTATGAAGCTTACTTGGTACATAGTCCGCATATGCACCTTCAACCAACTACCCTCCCTATATATGTCTTAATGGAATTTCTACAAGTATGAAAAGGGGAGCAAATTGACATGCTTCACTATTCATGGCGTTGCCATGAATTTACTCAAAGGACCGAGCAATGATTGCCGAGTCTCAGTTCTATTGCACAATGATTGTGCACCACTCGTTTCGTCTGCTCTGCAAATGATTGTGCACCAATTGTCTAAATTTGCACAATGATTACACACAACGATTGCGTACAATGATTGCGCACCACCCCGGTCTTCGATTTGTTTCGTTTTTATTGCACAATGATTTTGCTTGTAAGATCGAGCCCACCTACCCAACTGGCCTAATGCATCATGATGATGCAACATTGGCCCTGGCCAAATGCCAAACATAATGCGCCATTTTTGGCGCGGTATTGGCCCTAACCCAATCCACCTTTTTCACGCTGCTTTAAGCTTTGGATGAAGCTTCATCACAAGCAAATGGCGCATCTTTTAGCATGCGCCATGCTAAAAACACTTGGTGTTACATTAGCGTAGGCCACACCAAGCCCTTGCCATTTCCCACGTTACCTCGCTTACCATCTCTTTATAACTTGATAGGAAGTATGAGCATCCACTTACCGGCATGCAACTAAGCCTCATCAAGTCTGGCCACAATCATCTCTTGCGTCGAGCTACCAAGCTTAGATGATATGAGGGGCCAACGTCTTTGGACCTAAGAATGCCGCAACTCATTGCGGCTGCCTACGTACCCTTCCCTACTCCAAAGGGATCAAGCACAGACCGTAGTTTCATCCTTGAAGGGACGTAAACTTAAACCAAATCGTTTGCAAGGTCCGTGGCCTAGCAAAAAAACGGTAATGGCCTGGTCCGTATAGGCCATTCCGCCAAGATGCATAATGATTATGCATCATCGTGTCCGCGTTTGTGGCATAGCGATGCCAACGCATCAAATACCCTCTTCGAAAGGCTACGCAACTATAAATGAGCCTTAGGCATCATTTATGCTCTTCCGGCTAAGCTATGAAGCTTACTTGGTACATAGTCCGCATATGCACCTTCAACCAACTACCCCTCCCTATATATGTCTTAATGGAATTTCTACAAGTATGAAAAGGGGAGCATATTGACATGCTTCACTATTCATGGCCGTTGCCATGAATTTCGAAGGACCGCAATGATTCCGAAGTCTCCGTTCTATTGCACAATGATTGTGCACCACTCGCTCCGTCTGTTTGCACAATGATTGTGCACCAATTGTTCTCGTCCTGTTGCACAATGATTACACACAACGATTGCGTACAATGATTGCGTACCACCGGTCTTATTTGTTGTTTATTGCACAATGATTTCATTTGTAAGATCGAGCCCACCTACCCACCTGGCCTAATGCATCATGATGATGCAACATTGGCCCTCGCCAAATGCGAAACATAATGCGCCATTTTTGGCGCCAGTATTGGCCTTAAGCCAATCCACCTTTTTCACGCTTGCGGAAGCTTTGGATGAAGCTTCATCACAAGCAAATGGCGCATCTTTTAGCATGCGCCATGCTAAAAACACGGGTGTTACAGTTTGCCATGGTGCGCAGAGTGCGGCTTGGTTTGGCATGGTTGCCATGGTGCGCAGAGTGCGCTTGGTTTGGCATTGTTGCCATGGTGCGCGAAGATGCGGCTTGGTTTGGCATGGTTGCCATGGTGCGCAGAGTGCGGCTTGGTTTGGCATGGTTGCCATGGTGCCGATGATGCTGGCTTGGTTTGGCATGGTTGCCATGGTCGCGCGAGTGCGGCTTGGTTTAGCATGGTTGCCATGGTGCTAGATATGCGGCTTGGTTTGGCATTGTTTCCATGGTCGCAGTGATGTCGACTTGGTTTGGCATTGTTGCCATGATGCGCGTGGTGCGGCTTGGTTTTGGAATTAGGGTTACGTGTTGAAAACCCTAATCCTGGTATTTTGAAAAAATACCCCTATTAATTATTTACACTCGAGTTAAATGCTCTTAATTAATGTGTTGTGGGTAACACTAGGTCATGTGGTTTTACGATTTTACCCCTTGTTTAAAAACCACCATCAACATTAAGTCCCCTGCTTAGCTAACAACAGGGGCTTTGTTGCGAGGTAAGCATAAGATGGTGACAAACTATCAACAAGAAACCGTAAAGAGAATTGAGGAGGCTTGTCCGACCTTTTATAAATAGGATTTGGAATCCTTGCCTCTGCAGTAGTTTTGCACAAATCGGGAGAGGCTGGCACAATTGTTGGGGGCGGTGCAACTTGGGCGACGTTGGGAAGTTGGCGTGAGTTGGGAAACGAGCGTGCTAGGCCGGTGGGACCAGCGCAAGGTGTGGAAGCTGTGCGTGCTTGCAGCGTGACTTGGGCGACGAGCGTGCTAGGCCCGGTGGGACCGGCGCAAGGTGTGGAAGTCGTGCGTGCTTGCAGGGAGTGACTTGGGAAACCGAGCGTGCTAGGCCGGTGGGGCGGCGCAAGGTGTGGAAGCTATGCGTGCTTGCGCGTGACTTGGAAAACTGAGCGTGCTAGGCGGTGTGACTTGTGTAAACAAGGAGGGAGTATGTGTTTCTACGTATAGCAAAGTTTCCTTGTTTTGCCTTTCTTCACGCGCGCGCTTCAATCGGGGCATTATCCATGCTAAAATGGAAGCGTTATGTCCCTCATTGCTTCCTTTCCTTTTTTAAGGTTCCATGTTCATACCCAACGTAATTACATCATGTCCCTCGTTTGAAAGGGTTCTTCTTGTTGAGTTTCTCTCTTTGTCATGTCGCACGAGAGACAGAACCATCTTATAACCAGCCCGGGTTCTCCAGGATGAAGCGCGAGGTCGACTTTGGCGAAGCATCCCAACAAAGGTTATTCGGGTTAAGAAAATCATACCGGTATGTTTTCTTATTCTTTGGTGGACCAACGTACGCTTTACGGCTTGTTTGATGAATGGAAAATTTTCCTTTTGTGCTGAGATATCCCGTTGGAGCATGCGTTACTGTTATCGACGAGGATGACCTAGTCGTTTCCCTCCCTTCAAATCCAACCTTGTTGACTGCTGCAGACTTGGAGAACGCTGATTTAGGGATCTCTTGTCATGAATACCCCTATGCAGGTTCGTCGTTTGAGACTCGTATGAGGTGTCTCTCCTCCAATTATCGGAATGTTGGCGGTTTCCTGGTGCAGAAAGAATTCGTGGTCCTTTATACGAGGATATGGAAGACATACGGCCATGTCGCTACCCGGGAGCGTAGTGAAGTGTTGTTCGTCCGCCTTGGTTTCCTTAGTGAACTGTCTTTTGCCAATGATTGTTGAGATGGAGAATTTGTCCATCCGTGCTGCTGCGGTGAGGCTCTGGCTTGCAGGAAGGAGTGGCGTTGAAGCGAACGTTGAAGCGAAGCCGCTGCTGGAGAACGCTGATGCGTAGCTACTTCTGGAGAGAACGTTGATGCGGAGCTACTTCTGGAGAGAATGTTGGAACGACGTCTTGCAACTTTCAGAGCCTTGACGGTTACCATCCCGGGTCGGAGGCGCGTCACGTTCACAAACTCGACATCCCTCAAGAGAACAGAGGTTAGAGTCCCCGTTTCATCTATCGATCGTGCTTTCTAGGAGAGGTTGGGGTTTGGGAACGGCTTCCCTGGCCGGAAGCGCCCGCTTTCGATGCGGTGCGGTTGAGTGGTGCAAAATATGTCTTGGCGCTTCGCCTTGGAGAAACATAGAATCTCACATAACCGTTTCATCATAGGTCGTCACGACTTTGTGGGTGAAGTTCCCATTGTGCGGGTCCTGACGGGAGAAGGGTCTATGTGAACTCAGGAGAGTTGTTGATTTCCCTTGCTTTCGATTTTTGAGAAGTCCTTCATGATCTTCATGTGTGACGAAATTGGATTGCTTATCCCCTTCTACTGGGCGTCTAAGAGCAACGCGAGCCTCTTCATCTATAAATGCACGTCTGCTGAAGTATCTTTTGTCTTTTCATCAAATCAACAGTGCTAAAAGAAGGTCGGCTTCTTCCTATCTTCCAAGTATCTTGCCCCGATGGTGGATTAGCGTCTCTTGGTGACGGTTGAAGTTTCCATGCTTGAATAACCGTTGGGTTGGCGGAAGCGGCTGCGGTTTACGTGATCGTAAGTGTATCGTGCGGAGATGACATGGTTTTGATCACGAAGTGCTAGAGCCATGGCGCTGTTTCGAAGGGCAAGGATGGTCTTTGGAAGGGCGCAAGTTGTTAGCGCTGGAAGGATGCAAACTCTTAGCACGAGTGTGGTATCTTGCTGGCATGCGCGTGCGGCATGTGCCTGGTAGCGTGTCTGAGTAAGCACGTCTGGTAAGCGCGTCTTGCAAGTGCTTCTTTTCTTCTTCTTCTTGTTTCTTCTTTTGAAAAATGTCTAATCTCAAATTCACGGGAGGAATCCGGTTCGGAGGATGATTACTCCGTAGAGCCACACAAAAACTTGCCTTTGGTGACCACCGGTGACTTGGAGATGGGCGTTAGCCAATTGCCGGGCACAAATGTGGCTCAAACGGCGGATGATTCTCTGATGGTTGCTGCCGTAGACATGGAAGAAAACCCTTTGCGAGTCGTGAGGCCAGGTGCAGGCGCCTTTTTGATCCTCCGTACTTGGTTCCTTATCCAGGTCATGTCTTGGTTGGCGGCTTCAACGTGCTTGGCTAAGCACGAGGCGTTGTACACCGAAACTGGGAGAAGTACGGACATATGGCCACAACCAAGAAAGTCACTAGTCGATTTAACCGGTTAAGCGTGTGGAAGAGGCTTTATCTTCCATCGAGGATATGCGTGAGGTGACCGGTCACACCGTTTCGAAGACGTTATTGCCGATCGGGAGCACCATCGCGACGTGTGCGTAGAAAAGGAGTTCGACACTTAGTGGTTTGTCGAAGGCCTTGCCGAGATCCAAAAGTTGAAAGATGCGCAAATCGAAAGCCTTTCCGCCGAGGAGATTGCACGACGGAGGTGGAACTCGAAAAGCTTTCCAAGATGTTGACTATGAGCAGAGCGGCTCTTGAAGATGCAAAATTGACTTTCTCCAAGAAGAGCAGACTTCTGTTGGATGATTTTCCTTGAACGTTTCTCTGTTAAACTTTCATTTAGGTTTTTTTTTTTTTTTTTTGAAAGACATATTGGATGTCTGGTTCAAAGCTTGACCTTTGTTAGACAACCGGTAGCTTTTAGGTATTGGATTATTTAGGATGAATGGTTTTGATAATATGACTCTGATTATGTTTTGGAAAGGAATATTGCTTCTATGAGAGTGTGTGCTAGCAATAGGCACAAGACTCAATGAAGATGACGGTTTTTACTAGGAACCTAAAAATAGATCGTATATCTTACTTGATCTAAATTTACTCACTTCATAGGTTTTGTGAACACGCCCCTCTCCGTGTAAAAGGCGGCTCTGCTGGTAGCATCGCCAGTTAGTCCCCAGTTGCTGGTAGCATCTTCAGCGAGTCTCCAGTTTTTTGGTGTACTTTTAACAACTGATAACCGGGGTTGTCCGGCAGTTGAGTCGGACCGAGTCGCAAGTCCCCAATCGCTGGTAGCATCTTCAACGAGTCCCCAGTTTTTCAGTTTAGTTTTACAACTTGTAATCGGGGCGTCGCGCTGATTCGGATCGAGTGGTAGCATCTTCGGCAAGTCCCCGATTTTCTCAAGTGTAGTTTTACAACTAGTAACCGGGTTGTCTTTGCGTCGGATTGAGTCGCCTTCCCCAACCATCTTGACATCTGGATCGAAGAACGAGATCGACAGGTCGACATTGTAGCCAGCATCAATCCTCCCGCTGTGGTCGCCAATTGTTTATGGGTAAAAATCGTTTCGCCGATTTCCGTAAATTCGATAGGTGAGTGAGAAACTGGTTCAAACCCTAAACAAATGTGCTGCACGTGAGCACTTTGTAGATTCGAGAGATCAATCTGTACAAGTCCGGCCTAAACCAAGAAATGGCAGTTCCAGACTTGCTTCGGTCACAAAGTGGAGGAGAAGGGTTGATTTGGGGAGGGAAGCAAAGAAAGGTGTTGAGGAGAGTAGTGTCTCGACTTGTATCAGAAAGTGAAAGCTTAGGAAGCTTGCAAGAGATGAAAGCTTTTTGGGAAAGCTTGCAAAGTTGCCTTTCTGAGAGTGTAAGTGTAGTATATTTCTCCTGAACGAGACTTGTTGTAACACCCGTGTTTTTAGCATGGCGCATGCTAAAAGATGCGCCATTTGCTTGTGATGAAGCTTCATCCAAAGCTTCCGCAGTCGTGAAAAAGGTGGATTGGCTTAAGGCCAATACCGCCAAAAATGGCGCATTATGTTTGGCATTTGGCCAAGGGGCCAATGTTGCATCATCATGATGCATTAGGCCAGTTGGGTAGGTGGGCTCGATCTTACAAATAAATCATTGTTCAATAAAATGAAAAATAAGACCGGGTGGTACGCAATCATTGTACGCAATCGTTGTGTGTAATCATTGTGCAAATGACAGAACAATTGGTGCACAATCATTGTGCAGTGACCGAATTTAGTGGTGCACAATCATTGTGCAATAGAACGGAGACTCGGCAATCATTGCCGGTCCTTGAAGTAAATTCATAAACGGCCATGAATAGTGAAGCATGTCAATATGCTCCCTTTTCATACTTGTAGAAATTCCATTAAGACATATATAGGGAGGTAGTTGGTTGAAGGTGCATATGCGGACTATGTACCAAGTAAGCTTCATAGCTTAGCCGGAAGAGCATAAATGATGCCTAAGGCTCATTTATAGTTGCGTAGCTCAAGAGGGTATTTGATGCGTTGGCATCGCTATGCCACAGCGCGGACACGATGATGCATAATCATTATGCATCTTTGGCGGAATGTCCTATACGGACCAGGCCATTACCGTTTTTGCTAGGCCACAGCCTTGCAAACGATTTGGTTTAAGTTTCTATCCCTTCAAGGATGAACTACGGTCTGTGCTTGATCCCTTTGGAGTAGGAAGGGTACGATAGGGCAGCCCGCACGAGTGCAAAGATCGCGGTCCAGCACGTTGGCCCCTCATATCATCTAAGCTTGGTAGCCTGACGCAAGAGATGATTGTGGCCAGACTTGATGAGGCTTAGTTGCATGCCAGAAGTGGATGCTCATACTTCCTATCAATTTATAAAGAGATGGTAAGCGAGGTAACGTGGGAAATGGCAAGGGCTTGGTGTGGCCTACGCTAAAGTCTAAGGCTTATGCCTGGACAAGACACTTCGGCAATGTGACGGTTGCTCAGGCTTAGCTAGGAAATTCATTTATGAATTCCCTACGTAAAGGTAAAGCCAGACGCATGAAAATGCATTGGCATTGGCCTTATGGCCTTAAACCCTTTTTTGCGGGACAAGGGTAAAGTTGGAACAGTGTGGAAGCTAAGTTAGCTGCGTCATGCTCCACGAGCATGCTTGCAAGGGCAATTGGACGTGCATTTTCCTAGCTTTGAGGCCCGGATCGTAGCCTTCATCACGGCGCACCGGGAGATTACGGCTGCGGGGCAACGCGCCGAAGGCGTAATTTTCCGGTCATCACAGATGGTATCAGAGCAAGTTCCGAGAAAACTCTGGGGACTTGTGCGGAGTGGACTCATTGGCGAGTATTTTCCTTGATGGAAACTTAAAGTTGGAGAGTAGGCCAACTTCTGCGCGGGAAAGAGTTTGTAACTGCTGAGCCAATTACTTTGCAAATCGGGTTGGGCTTGTTCAAGTACTGTGAGATTGCCTGGCCTAAGTGGCACCCCACTTACGAGTGGATATCCGGAAGACCGTCTGGGACGGTGGGTAGACAATGGGACCGATCATCCCCACGCGTTGGCACTGGCCAAGGGTGTGCGTTGTCGTTCCTGCTAGCATCCCACTTACGAGTGGCAACCTGGATGACCGTCGTGACGGTGGGCAACTGATCTTGATCCACAGCAAAGACTGTGCTAAAATTTTGTCATTTTGATGACACCTTTCAACTTGTGAACCTTAGGATTCCCCGGTGGTAGTATGGGATGCTATCTAGGATACCTTGTCGAGATATCCTCTTGGCACCTCGGCCAATTGCGATTCTTGGTTTTGTTGTGGGCACTTTTTGGATCCTCCAAAGGTGGTATGGGACATGTGCTCAGAAGGTCTAAATTGTTGTTCATGACAACTTGAAGAAACCCGTGATTTCTGAGCATCTGGTATGGGACTTTTGCTCAGGAAATCCAACTCGAAGAGATTGTCCACAATAGTTTTGGTTTTGAATTTCGGGACGAAATTCTTTGAAGGGTGTGATAATGTAACACCCCGTGTTTTTAGCATGGCGCATGCTAAAAGATGCGCCATTTGCTTGTGATGAAGCTTCATCCAAAGCTTCCGCAGCGTGAAAAAGGTGGATTGGCTTAAGGCCAATACCGCGCCAAAAATGGCGCATTATGTTTGGCATTTGGCCAAGGGCCAATGTTGCATCATCATGATGCATTAGGCCAGTTGGGTAGGTGGGCTCGATCTTACAGCGAAATCATTGTGCAATAAACAGAAACAGTCAGAAGACCGGTGGTACGCAATCATTGTACGCAATCGTTGTGTGTAATCATTGTGCAACAGACAGAACAATTGGTGCACAATCATTGTGCAGCAGACGGAACGAGTGGTGCACAATCATTGTGCAATAGAACGGAGACTCGGCAATCATTGCCGGTCCTTCAGAAATTCATGGCAACGGCCATGAATAGTGAAGCATGTCAATATGCTCCCCTTTTCATACTTGTAGAAATTCCATTAAGACATATATAGGGAGGGGTAGTTGGTTGAAGGTGCATATGCGGACTATGTACCAAGTAAGCTTCATAGCTTAGCTTCTGAAGAGCATAAATGATGCCTAAGGCTCATTTATAGTTGCGTAGCCTTTCGAAGAGGGTATTTGATGCGTTGGCATCGCTATGCCACAGCCAGCGGACACGATGATGCATAATCATTATGCATCTTGGCGGAATGGCTTCTCTGACCGTGACCATTACCGTTTTTGCCGTGCCACAGCCTTGCAAACGATTTGGTTTAAGTTTCTGTCCTTCAAGGATGAACTACGGTCATGTGCTTGATCCCTTTGGAGTAGGGAAGGGCACGTAGGCAGCCGAATGAGTTGCAGCATTGCCGGTCCAGCACGTTGGCCCCTCATATCATCTAAGCTTGGTAGCTCGACGCAAGAGATGATTGTGGCCAGACTTGATGAGGCTTAGTTGCATGCCAGTAAGTGGATGCTCATACTTCCTATCAAGTTATAAAGAGATGGTAAGCGAGGTAACGTGGGAAATGGCAAGGGCTTGGTGTGGCCTACGCTAAAGTCTAAGGCTTATGCCTGGACAAGACACGGCAATGTGACGGTTGCTCACCTAGCTAGAAATTCATTTATGAATTCCCTACGTAAAGGTAAAGCCGAGAGACGCATGAAAAATGCATTGGCATTGGCCTTATGGCCTTAAACCCTTTTGCGGGACAAGGGTAAAGTTGGAACAGTTGTGGAAGCTAAGTTAGCCGCGTCATGCTCCACGAGCATGCTTGCAAGGGCAATTGGACGTGCATTTGCCTAGCTTTGAGGCCCGGATCGTAGCTTCATCATGGCGCACCGGGGAGATTACGGCCTGCGGGGCAACGCGCCGAAGGCGTAATTTTCCGGTCCGTCACACTTGTTGTCTGGTGGAAATAGGTAAGACCTATTTATACAAGTCGAGATTGAAACGTACCCTGGCCTCATGAAGGAAGAGAGTAAAGGGTGAAATAATGGGAGGTGGTAACCGGATGGTTTAATGGGTGAAAACGTTTTTCACCATTATTTCCTCTTTTATTTGACCGTTTTATTCCTTTTCACACTTTCTGTAATGTGAGCGTAGTGTACGCCGCATCTTTGGACCGCCAAACCAAAACCCTAAAGAAGCATCCCCAGTTGTGTTGATGTCTCGAGTGTTGGTTGCATCTTGAGTGCAAGTGGCGCTAGTGGCGCGTGTGGCATGTGCCAATGGCATGTGCGAAATGCCTTGGTGGTAGGTTGCACGGTTTGCAAGTTCGGCTACCCGAATACACATGCGTTTGGCTTGTGCCATCTGGCATGCGTGGCCATTAGGGCCGTGACCTTGATAGGGAAACTAGCTAGCGAGCATGTTGGCATGTGCAAATGGCATGCGTGGCCGTTAGGGCCGTGATAGGGAAACTAGCTAGCGAGCATGTTGGCATGTGCCAATGGCATGCGTGGCCATTAGGGCCGTGACCTTGATAGGAAGCTAGCTAGTGAGCATGTTGGCATGTGCCAATGGCATGCGGGGCCATTAGGGCCGTGACCTTGATAGGTAAGCTAGCTACTGGAGCATGTTGGCATGTGCCAATGGCATGCGGGGTCGTTAGGGCCGTGACCTTGATAGGGAAGCTAGCTAGTGAGCATGTTGGCATGTGCCAATGGCATGCGGGGCCGTTAGGGCCATGGTTTTGGTAGAAAAGCCGCTAGCGAGCATGTTTGGCATGTGCCAATGGCATGCGGGGCCGTTAGGGCCGTGGCTTTGGTAGAAAAAGCCGCTAGCGAGCATGTTTGGCATGTGCCAATGGCATGCAGGGCCATTAGGGCCGTGGCTTTGGTAGAAAAGCCGCTAGCGAGCATGTTTGTGATGCGTGTCGTAAACACAACAAATTAATCAAGATATTTCCACCTAATTAACAAGTAATATAGTGTAGTCAAGTTCGTTCCCACGAGGAGCAAGAGATTCTAGTTGTAAAATTGTCACGAAAGGGGGGATGTATAAAGAAAAAGAAAGTAAATAAAGCAATTAAAAGTTAAAGTTGAAATCAATAAGAGAGACAAGATCAAGGAATCCTTCTTCGTTGCAAAACAATGATTAAAGTTATGTTCTTTTCTACTTGTTATAAGTCACAGATTGTCACCAACCGTAGGATAGCAGTCCGCTTAGCTAGCCCCAAAATCCCTTATTTCACCGAGTAACAAGTCCGCTTAGTTATCGATTCTATTCAAAAGAACCACCTTGAGGTTCGCTTTTTTACAAGATGTAATTCCTGAATGCATTAAGATTTATGAATTTAGGTTTAGTACTAGTAGTTAAACTCGGTTCGCTTGGTTCACTTTCTAGCGTTATTTCTACACACAATTGCTCCACGGAATCCCTCCGCAAGGTCTTGTGTTTTCTACTTATGTAAAGTGTCGAGAACGATTACGTATTCCCTAACTTATACTAGATGTAGATCAATTAACAAATCAATTTAGCGTGCACTCCAAACAATCTATCAATCAATCATGAATGAATAAACATTCCTATTAGTAAAAACAATCGATAATCATGTGAAAAATCTCAAGATAGAATTGAAACAAAACTCAAATCATGTATTAAGAACTAGGAATTCATCCTCAATCAATAAGAAAATTAGCTACTCATGCTTTTGAAATTCACACAAATAATAAATATTAAAGGGAGAATTTTCAAGTTCACACAAATAATTAAGAAGAAGAATCAAAAGCAAACACAAGTGTAGTGTGTGTAGAGAGGTGTGTAAAAGATGTAGAAAACTTCTCTATTTATAGGCTTCAATATTCTCCAACTCTTCCAAGGATTAGAATCCTTTTCCTTTAGCAATTCAACTTCCAAATTCAAATCTTTCTCAACTCTTCATCTTCTCTTTCAAAATTTGAGCCAAATTCTCCATCCAATTCCTAGTCCAAGTCTTCACACCCATGAGAGAAGTCCATAGAAAATTCTGAATTTTTGCTCGCTTGAAAATCCTGGGATTGTGGCCGGAATCCGGCCGGAATAGTCGCCGCCGGCCACCTTAAAATTTCTCCGTCAAGGGAATATTCGACGGAATATTCCGTCCGGTCCACAGTTAAGACTAACGGTCAAAGGTCAAACCGTCAGTCAAAGTCAAAGAAGGACGAGTTAGCTTAGTCACCTTCCGAGTCGTCTTCCGAGTTGGGCGATTCATTGGCCTGGATCGGCTCTTCGAACTCGTTACGGATCGGTCACCGCCGTGCACCGAGTTGACTCGCCACGGAGTGGAAAAACCGGCGAGTTCTGTTCGTTTATAGGACTTCCCGGCCATAATTTCAGGCCATTTTCAGCTCCATTCCCTGTCTCATTCACAATCCCTAACATACATCTATTACCGCACTTCATTCCATCCTTCCCTGTAATAACAGCATCACAATTCTCCATTCAATCACCACCAGATTTCTCAACTCAATAATTCGAATCGAACCCTAGCTCAGTTAACAATTTCGATCCCCTGAGACCCAACAATTCCTTCATATCTATGCATCACCAGAACGATCAAACTCCACATCAAGCAAATGAACACCAAAATCATTATCTCCTCCATTAACAAAGAACAACCATTAACTTTTGTGTTACGTAATTACGGCCACCATTCTTATCGATCTCAAAATCTTGCTCATACCAGTCGTAATTCAATTTCTTCACTCGATCTCTTCTTCATTTACCACTAATTCACTACTAACTCAAATTGCATTTAATTTTCCATCATACCAAATTCGCGATTAGAAACAGAACCAGGCCGTTACAAAAAACGGGTTGTAACGGCACTACCGCCTGTGCAAAAGTGGGTGTTACATTTTTTGTAACGACTTTGTAATCGCTAGGTTACAAATTTTGTATCTACGGCCTATGTGCTCGAGCTTGGCGAACTCTAATTTTCCACGCGGAAACGGCTGCGAGACCGCTTACGAAGATTTTTTGCAACTGAGGGCTATTGCTGAACAGTCGAGAGCCGCTACTGAACTTTTTGTAACAACAGAAAAATTACTTTTGCCCGGCCAACTCTTGGCCTGGTCAAAATTGGTCGAAATCAGCATTTCCCTGGACCAGTGGCAATAATGACCGGCAGACATTTGTCTCTACGGGAGACCTGACGAGACATTTTCTACCTAGGAATTCCAAATACTACCTGACACAAACCTTTCAATCCATCCACATTCAACAATAATTGCTTCAATCAATTTACATCAACATTCATTTAGTTCTATTAAGAAAGAATACAATTCTAAGTACCAAAAAAAATTCTGTTAAGTATCAAATTCTGACAAGTAACTAAACACTTTTTTACATTCATTCTATGTTGGGCAAGTTGTCATCGTGCTTGCTCACTAGCATTCAAATTCAGTTTCATAATTCATACTCCATAGTTGTTTACTAATATGAATAAAAGTGTTTACACAACCACATGTTACATAGCTCTTACCGGTATATGTTGCACTAGTTTTTAAGATTGATTTTCAAGAAAGTTAATATTCACTGCTCTTGGTGCCTCCTTTACTACCAGTTTATCCTTGTGGCCTCTACTCATTGAACCAAATACAAATACTAACAAGTTCTACAGCAGTGTTAGAAAATCGGTGTGAACAACAGGATATATCTCTTTAAGGGCAGGACCTTGTCATACGCATATGGTACCCAGTCGAATATCACTCATTACTGCAGTATGAACTTATATCAACATGGATGGAGTAAAAGTTTAATATTGTTACCGTAACGCTTTTGAAGAGCCGGAATTGAGCTAAATGGGGAAGCTTGAAGAGGCTTCGAAGATTATTTGGACGCTCTATAATTTAGGGGTAAATGTACATATTGCGATGGAAGATTAGTCGGTAGCTAGATAACCTTATATTGTACCCCGACAAGTTTGTTATCTCTCGGTTTGGTTGTGAGGCTTGTCGACTTCACCTGACTTCACCGACGTTACAGCACAAATTATGATCTCGAGTTTCACCTATGCCCTTCTTTCTACTTAGCTGTATCTTGGTCACCTGCCATATATATCCTACAACACATGGAAAGAATAATGAGCTTAGTATCCAAAGATATCAACACTAAATGCACAACTGTGAAAAGTGAAGATGGCATTATCAAATTTATATCGCGTAATTAGTACCGTGAGATCGAGTCATCATTTCGTCTAATAATTTAGATTAAACTTGGACATCATTTTGGTAAACAATAAAATTTCGATTAAACTAGAGCAATGAAATATAAGAGTAAAGAGTAAAGACTGGCGACGATGGGTCTCTCATCTCTCTTAGTTTTTCTGTCTAAGTTTCTAAGGTGATATTCAGACGCTTTTGCTATTTCACCTCAATTCCTCCTCCCGGTCCGTCAAGTGCGAACTTAAAAGTACCTCGACGCCACGCCCTCTCGTTTGCATGTGGCTTCAAATTTGTATTTATATCACATAAGCTCCAAAAAAGCATCCAAAACCCCACGCAGAGATGTTTCTATCGGCTTAAGTTTAGTATCCAAAACCACTGCGGTAGAAGTTTCTATCGGCCTGATGTCCACCTTTCATACCTGTCTACATATTGAAAATATAGAGTGTGAATCATTCTCCGCGTAGTTATGTTTCTTCACACAACAAAATCTTTCTCTAAATATTGATAATTAAAATGCAAACAAGCTTGAGAACTTTCAAATCTTTGGGGTTTAAAGCATAGCGTGCATAACCAATAAGTACGCGGGCACAAAATGTTCTTACTCGTTGAGAACATACAAAGCGCTCCGCTCCATATTAGGCGGTAAAAGATATCACGTTGAGAAAATGATGTATTGTTCTTGCACGTTCTCGGGTTAAGAAACATACGGCTATGAATTTAAGAATGTGTTATTAGCTAGTAAAATAAAAAAAGAAGCTGAAAATACGACTGTCTTAAGCATAAATTGAGTTGTGATGATAATCCAAACAAGAGCTCGAAATTAAGCTGGATACTCAATGTCCGATATAGTAGTCGAAAAAATAAACACAGGTATATATAGGTATGTTACTTCAGCCAGTTCCCTCAATCTTTGTTTCTTATCCTTTTACGGTAGTCTTTTGCCCCATGCATGTGTAAGTATGAGATTTTAGAAGACTAGGCTCTCTACATAATTCATTGACGAGAAAACGTGACAAATCAATGCCAGTGGATTTCAAAAACTTTGATTCGACCATTCTCAGGGTCATATAAAAATCTGCTCTTGTTATTTTCTATTAAAACCTCACCACTTGTAAACGACCATTGCGGCCTTTAAATTGCCAATATTGGTGATTAGGTTTGTGGTTAATGTGAATAGTTTAGTCCAAGATTCTCTCACTCCATAATCTTTCATCTGCCATACATCAGTGCGGTTCGGAAAAGAGGGATAGTAGATAACCATACAAAGGCGGTCGTTCATAACATCAATATCGGGTTCTTATCGCATAATACATCGACTTCTTCAGGGAATATGAAATCCAAAAATTTCTGCAGACCAAACCTGCTCTTCCTTGTAGAAAGGAAATCTTTGTTTCGAGATGAAGAAGGTGCTGGGATATTTACCCTTTACACCGTTAGTTTTGTGAAGCCTCGTAGAATATTCCTTTTCAGGTCGACCACACAATATTGGCCTAAACCGAATTACTAAACAAGACACCGAAGCCGCTAGTCGGTCTATATAAGTCAGCCTACACACGGGGCAAAATCTCTTCACTGTCTTCTCCAAAAAGAAATCAAAATTGAGCAGAAAAAGGGAACCTGCGAGGGAATTGGCGAGTGTGAATATTGATGTCCACCTTTAAAATGCGAGTGTGAATCATTCTCCTAGGCGTTGCACGATGTCCACCTTTAAAGCTTGTCTCTCTAAGCCAATCCCAAACCCCTTGAAAGTCCAACAGGGTTAGACTATGCGAGGTGGCGAAGCCAGCAGAAAGTAGCCTTTAGCTTAGCTTCTTAGGCTCTAGATTAAGAAATGAAGACAATGTCAGATTTATGTGCTAGGCACAACTTGTTCGAGTGATAATCGGTTGATTTAGAACCAATGACACTGACAGTTCCAATTCCAAAGAGAGTATAATCATGATGCCAAATGAAGTAAGAAGACAATCCAAAATAACAAAGAGCAGTTCGAAATTTCTATGATACTAACAAGCTTGTCCTAAAAACAAATCAATACGAACCTAAAATTATGAGATTAGAGTATACCTACAATCTAAAATTGATGAAAATCAAGCAATTTATCACAAAGGGGATAACTATGAGATTATGGTATACCTCATTATCATCACCAATCTTCTACTTCCTTCAAATACCTCTGTGAGAAATTCTTCAAAAGAAAAACAAGCACATGAACAGTAAAATTAAAACCCGGAAAAAATCAATCAAATCAAATATAAACCCAAATTGGATTTGGGTATTGGATGAACAAGGAGAATTACAAAATATGCCTCTCCTATGATGATTTTGATTCTAATCCGTAACATGAAAACACCTAAAGAAAAAAACTTCATAATGGTTTTCTTCACCGATTCAAGGATGAACCCTAAATCAAACTCATTACATACGGCTCGATTCTAAATCTTGAGATAATCTAATCTAAGCTAAGGATTGATTTGATTTTGAAACCCTAGCTTTCTCCGACGAGATTTTGCGAGAAAAATGAAAGCTCCACCACTCTCCCACGAAAATTGAAAACAAATGAAACCCTACAAATTCGAAAAACAGATTAAAAAAAATACTTACAAGGGTTTCATTGATTCATTACGGTTGGATGATTGAAGATTGAAAAACAATTACTATGGTTCGATGATTGAACACATTCAAGAGATTTCACTAGGGTTGCATCTCATGGGAGGAGAGAAGAGAAGACGGGAAGAGAGAGATAAAAAGAGAAAAAAGAAATGAAACTCGATCTCATTTCACTAGGGTTATATTCTCAAACTATGTGCATGTGAATGGCACACTCATGGGAGGAAATATCCCTAGTATAACTCATCTAGGGCGGAAACATAATATCACGCATGTGAATGGCACACGCACAACTCCAAGTGTTACGCCACAAGTGTGACCATGCGCTGATCGGGCATCGCCTATAAAAATTCGTGAACACGGTCTCTCAAGCATGCACTTCAAAATTAGTAACGGTCAGCCTGTTACTTAAATTTTTGTAACGTCCATTTGTAACGGAAATTTGTAA
>JAJJWW010001531.1:0-25383 GCA_023531295.1 Papaver armeniacum | reverse complement strand
ATCTCAAATGCAGATTGAACCTCACTCTTTTTTTGAACCTCACTATTCTGTAATGACATCATTTTGGCCAATAGAAAACAATACCCTTTATATCTAATGCAAACACAAAACATCACACGGATCGCCACATTATTGTCAATTCATTTCGATCTCAGCCAAAGAATACCAGATGGATCACCACCTTATTATTAGGCGGGAGCATTAGAGCCATTTGTTGTTTTTGAACTTTCAATAAGTGTCCTGGCGGACTCTTTTGGCGCCACGAATTTGTTCAATGGTTTCAATTTTTCATTTCCCACAAAATTTTAAATTTCAATCTTTCCATCATTATAAATAGATACCCTTTTGAGATACCACCCGATCTGGTTATCTCTTTAATCTTAGCGCAACCATAGCTCATGAATTTAATAGGGATAAAGAAAAAAAAGATATTCATTTCTTCATTTTTCTTATTTCATTTTCATAAGTACCAAACATTTTTCCCAAACTTAATGTCTCCTGATATACAAGAAACTCCACATCTGTTGGTTGAAGACATGGTGATAGATTATCAAAATCTCTCTTTGTTTTTCTTCTTAGTTTTCTTTAAATTTTTTTCATTTTGATGAACTGTAATGGGAAAATTATGTGGTTTGGTAATTAATTTTAACAAACTAACCTTAAAAGAGAAAATTTTGCTCCAATTAATTAAGATGACTGAGTCAGTGAACTACCTGAGCTTTCCATACAAGAACATAGAGAGCATCCACTTTTCACTGAATCGTTCTTGCTTCTTGAAGCAAAAATTCTGAAATCACCTATCTGGGTGAACAAAATACACGAGAATCATCGATCACCAGTATATCATTGAATTATGATTTCTTTTTGTATTCTTGTTCTAATCATTAATTCGAATATTGGGTTTGTTTGGAAGTTTCAACAACTGTACCAAGAATTTTTTTTTTTTTAGGCATATAAAGTGTTTGTGATAATGCCTCTTCCAGAATTGATATATAGTTGTAAGAGTCCTTTAGTGTTTGCTATGTATACAGCTTAATGTTTAATTGGTGACATTGAACTTATCCAGGACTTTACAATTACTCACCCATGACTGATAGAGGAACTCAAAATTTAACCATAAAGAAGAAAAGAAGAGAAGAAATAAACCCAATTTTAACAAATGACCACCACAAGTGAAAAGACTCTTAACACGACTCTTTCCCTTTAGACTGCTAATTCCTCATCACTTTCCTCCACCTTGTAATCCTATGTTGCATCTTCCTGAGCGCAATCTTTTGGTATTGTTACCAGCAGCTTGTTCTTTAACTCCTCCATGATCCCATTATCAGTCCTTGAGACATGAAGATCTTTAATAATTAATGATATGGTGCTTTGCATCTTGCATTAAAATTTACTAGACCTTCTATTAGAAACCTACCTTGTAAAATTGGTGATCGCTATAGACAAGTTTTTACCAGCCAAACATATTTTGAATTGCTGATACATGGTAGCTTGAAGTAAATAGCTACTAACCTATTATTCTACTCGCTATGTACAACTGGGAAAAATGCTGGAGCAACCTACATATTTACTTAGTAGCTACGATATAATGGGACCAGGTTAATAGCAGCCAAAGTTTTGGTAATTGCAAACATGGTTGCTTAAATGTTAAAGCGACCAAAAGTTTGAGATCTTGCTAAGATTTTGGTTGCTTAAACCAAGTTTTCTTGTAGTGAAAGGGTTAACTGTAAGATATATTGCTCCAATATTATCACACCATAAAATAGGTGGAGACTTAGTCGATACTTGTAATTCCGAAAGAAGAGATTGAATCCACATGATTTCAGCAGTAGCAATAGCAAGACTAGAGCTGGCAAACGGGAGGGCCGGGGCTGGCTTGTGACCAACCCGCGGGTTATGGGTTAACACAGGCCTAAGCTTGCGGGTTGAAATTCTTCACGGGTGGTCATTTCTCCAACCCGCGCCCGTCCCGGGTAAAGCTTGCGGGTTCACGGGGGCTCACGGGTTAACTGGTTTCTGTTGAGTCAACTCGCTTGAAATCGATTTCAGTTTATTTCCGACCACATTCAGTGCCATCTAAAGCTCCTTCTATGCAACCTAATTCATTCATCTATTTTTGGTCTATTTCAGTGCCAAATTACGACCGTTCTTTCTTCCATGAATACCTACACATTTATCTATTTCAATCCAAGCTTTCTTCCATTCAACAACACACCCATTACTTCTCATCTTTTAAATCTTCTTTGTAGAAGATCAACGCCCTCGTAACTCCGTTGCTTCTTATTCCGAGAAATCTCAAAATTAGGCTTATTTTAAAAATCCAACTAAGAAAAAATACTAATAAATGAATTGGGATTAAACATGCAGGGAATCAAAATCAAAGAATCCCCAAAAACTAAGTTCTTGGAATCTATATCCAAATTATACATTCAGAATACAAATCTGATCACGAAATATTCAAGTCAAAGAATCAAGAAGTCAAAAAAGATGATCAAAATTTTCAATTTAGGGTATGATTTATCAAACTCTAATCCATGCAATAGATAATTCAACAACATTCTTAGTATAAACACAACAAAATCATTCGGGAAATGAAAGTATCACCAAGTATTAATGTAAGTAACTCAATTTCATCTTCTGTGTAGGGTTTTTGGAATTGGGCAATTCGTGATCCTCAGCTTCGTCTTTGTTCTTCTCGCCTTCAAAAACACCTCCAATTTCTTCACAAATTCTCGATCTGGACCTTCAATCCAACCCGTAATTCATCAATACCCATTCTTAGTATTCATCAATTACTTTCACTAAACTTCTTTGAAATCATCCTGAATCTCGATCTCCGTTGTTCTTGATCTGAACAACAGTAATACTCTCCATCTTAGAGATCGACATCAGAAACTAATCTCTGTCTCCATCGATCTCCTCTTTCTCAGCACAAATCCTTCTTAATTTCAACGCAACTAAACTGTTAACCCTAAAATTACAGAAGAAGAAGAAAGAAAAGAAGAGACGTAGGGTGGTCCAAAAAGGAAAAAAAAAAAGTTTTATTCAGTTTTCTGAGGGGACACACGACCAGCGCTATGTAACATGTGGCGTGTGAGGGAAATAGCGGGTTAACGGGTTGGACCTGCGGGTTTTACGGTCCGAACCGGGTTAACCTGTTTTCCAACGAGCCGATATTTCTCCTACCCGTGCGCGGCTTGTTTAGGACCCAGCCGGGACGGCGCGGGTTTTCACGGTCCGGTCCGGGTCAACTTGCCGGTTTTTGGCTGGTTTGCCAGCTCTAAGCAAGACCACGATATTCAGCTTCAGTGTTGGAACGAGATACTGTTTCCTATTTACGAGCACTCCAAGAAATAATATTACCTCCCAAAAAGATACAATAGCCACTAGTAGAACAACGATCTTCCAAAGAACCAGACCAATCCAAATCCGTATAAGGCTAAGCAGTGAAAGATAATTGCAAAGTGTTGGCAGGTTTAAGAAAAATTCCAAACGTAGAAGTATCCTTCAGATAACGTAATATATGTTTAACTAAACTCCAATGATATTTTGTTGGAGCATGCATGAAATGACAAACTTTATTAACTGCATATGCCAAATCAGGACGAGTGAATGTCAAATATTGCAATGCACCAACAATAATTTTATATTATGTAGCATCAGTAATTAAAGTGCTACGATCAGATGACATATCTCCGGTTGTGCTGAGGGGAGTCTGAATTGGTTTGAAACCATCCATTTTTGCTCGAATGAGAAAATCTTGGACATACCTCCTTTGTGTAAGAAATAACCCGGAAGACGTACGCTTTGCTTCGATTCCAAGGAAATAAGATAAAGAACCAAGATCTTTAATCTTAAACTCAGTTTGTAAAGAAGTACGAATAGATTGCAACCCCGATGAACTTGAACCGGTAAGAATAATATCATCAATATAAACTAGCAAGAAAACAATTCCAGTATCATCACGCCGAATAAAGAGGGAAGAATCACATTCAGAAGTAGCAAATCCATTCTGCAACAGGAAAGTACTCAGTCGATGGTACCAGGCACGCGGAGCTTGTTTCAATCCATAAAGAGATCGATGAAGGTTACAGACATATGTAGGAAAATTAGGATCAACATATCCCAGTGGTTGTTTCATGTAAACTTCCTCTTCAAGATTGCCATGTAAAAAGGCATTTTGAACGTCAATCTGATTAATAGACTAATTATGAGAGAGAGCCAGTTTACATAATTGGCAATCTAGACTAGGACATCCTATGATGCGAACTGTGCGTCATATTATTTCAAAATTTTCTCTTCCAGATTTTAGTAAAATTATAACTTTTTGCTCTTCTTGTCATGAGCATAGAAGTCATAAGTTACCTTTTTCTTCTAGTATGACTAAATATTTGCATCCTTTAGACTTGATTGTTTCAGATGTCTGGGTCCTTCTCATGTTTTGTCTAATGAAGGTTATCGATACTATATTATTTTCATCGATGCACACAGTCGGTTCACTTGGATGTTTCCTTTATCTCACAAATCCGATGTCTATTCCATCTTTCTTGTGTTTCAGAAACATGTTGAAAACCTTTTTAATCGAAAAATCAAAAAAATTCAGTCTGACAATGCTGCTGAATATCGTAAACTCACTCTCTTGGATCATCCAATATATGAAATGATTAATTTAGGTTCATCCGATAAATGAAATACACTGAAAGTGTTCTGCCACTGCTGTGCTAGTATCCCCTAACTTGGATTATATGATTGTACCAAGAACTACACAAACAAATCTAAACTCAAACAAATAGCGAAACAAAAGAAAAAACACTGAAGAAGCATTATATTGTTTTGATCTTTGAAATACATCTGTGTATCCAAATCGTTGTAGATAATCTAGTGAATCCCCTCTCTTGGATCATAACCATTCTTTGCCAGCCAAAACTTTCTTCTAGTGAACTTGAGACTTCAGAATAAAACTGACATATATATATATATAGATGAGAAAATGTATAAGAGGACAAAACATCTACGATATTTTATTATTATTGAGATATGCACTCATGATTTTAGGTCATCCAATGAATAAAACACACTGAAAGTGTGCTGCTAGTCATGATTGTACCAAGAACTAGCCAAGGCAAAACACAAACATACAAAAAACAATTGTATTGTTGATCCTCAAATGCATCCCTGCAGAATCTAGTTTCCCCTCTCTTGGATCACATCCATTCTTTCCCAACCCAAACTTTCTTCCCATTTATGCTCATAGGTGCGGTTTCTCTGCCTTGCATGATTGCAAGGACCGGGATCTCAGAGGAGAAAACAACCGATGCCCACAGTGGCTTCTCACTGTCGGGAACTTGCTGCATTGTGACTTTCTGGATGCATCCATCACCAAACGATCTGCAATGTGAAGTGAACTAATTAATTTGGTGACTAAGATATACAAGGTGACACATAATATACATAAAGTTAACAGTATTTGATTGTTGAACAAGATTACCTTTCTAAAAAACTTTCCAGTTCTCTTTGTTGAACCGGATTTTCCCGATAAAACGTAAAGAAGATACCCCGTTTCATTTCTGGAATATGTTCTTCCTTATTGACCGGTGTCTGATTTGGAAGATTTATTGGTGCCGAAGATGCAGAACCACCAGCAAACATCAACGCTGAAGGTTTGAAGACGGGATACATTCCGATCGGGACACCATCACTTCTCTTCAAACCATATAATGGTTTGCACTGGAAAACAGCATGATATACCGAGGGTCCGCCAACAATAGGTGCTTCTTGTTGGGGGTAGTGATAAGGATACGCATGGCAATCATGCTGATCTTGCATCAAAGGCTGAATATTCAACTGGGAAAAGCTCATGCCAGACACCTCTTGGATGATGTCATCAAAAGCGATGGCAAATGATTCGAAGACGATCTGGTTCACTTTTGCTAAGATATTCATCCTGTTCCTATATACCAATAACAAATTTAATGGTTTTCCACCCATTAACTCTTCAGTTAATGGCATATCGGACACACTTACCACCGGTGCAGGCGGGGTACCTGACTGAAGCCATCGAAAACAAAGTATTGCTTCATCCAGGATCATGTCAACCACCATATCATGTATCCTTAGGAGTTTTTGTACAAGATTCGGATACCCCATTCCTTCCAGGGAAATCCATAGTGCGATGGCATATATGCATGCCACTAAATCCTTAGCACCCTTAACTACCATCCCTCTATATAACGCTCTGCCATCTAGATAAAAGTTCTTAATATCTTCTGCAGTAACATTATCAGCCATTTAGAAGATAGCAGGAAGAGATTGAGATATCGATGAAATGATGGAATGGATAAGAAGAGATTGCCTGAACGGGATGACGATGAGTAAGGCTAAATGTTGTGGAATTTGTGTTTGGGGTTTGGCCCCTTTTATAGGCACACGACTCTTGAAGATCACGCTCTTATGTGCCAAATTCATCATCTTCTTACAATTATTTCTATCAAATGATCAAGTGAATGAATTGAAGACAGAAATTAATGTAATAAGGAAAGATAATTAATTAGGGTTAATAATCAAAAAATAAGGGGAATACATTTATGTACAAAGAGCGTACCACCAACTATATTGATAAATTTGGAGATTCTAATATTTAATCGAGATACTAGTAAAGATTCTCATAAATAGACGACCGTTTTGTGCTTAAGAGAAATTAATTTGGACGACAGATTTTCTTATCAACAACTAAATGATGATGACACGCATCGTAATAGATAGCTTCACAAAATGTTTATGTTTGGCAGAGATGATCTATGACACATGTTGAGTTGTCGATACTTAATACTGTCATTACATTTAATATTGGTGAAATCTTCGCATTAAGTTGTTGATTGCACCTTGCATGGTTGCATCGAACGCGCGCAAGCTAACCATCCATGTAAATGCTATTGGTATCACTTTGAAAATGAATTGTTAACTTGTAAATAATTATTTTTATGTTGAAGCACTTGTAAATTATTACGGGCTTTCGCTTTGCGAAATACGTACATTGAGAAAGAAGAATGTGTGCACTTGGTTTTATAATTCAACTCTATGGGTAAAGACTAGCTTACAGAAGCGCCAAAAATGCAAAATTTCTAATCACTAATGATCATACTGGGCAGTGACCCATAGGATTGTTTGGAATAATAATATTGTACCCACCAAGGTTAGCTTCTTTACATGGCTGGTACATCATAATTCCTTACTAACACAAGATAATTTAGAAAGGAAAGGGAGAACGTTGGTAAATAGATGTTGTATGTGCAAGAATGAATTAGAGACTATAAAGGATTGGAGTGGGAAGACCACCAGGAGATGACATTAAGGATTGTTTTAAAGATAGAGATAGAATTGATTTCACAACTACTGGAAATTTTATTTGGAACATCCTCCCTTATGCTATTTGTTGGAATATCTGGAGAGAACGCAATCAACGGATGTTTGTCGTAGAGTCAAAAGAGAAAGACGCTCAAAAGATCGTATTAGACATTAAGGCAAATATTTTGTATTGGTCTCATCCCTCCAAGGCGCTTAGAGATATTAGATATGAAATGTTAGTCTTCAAATGGGAAGAGTTAATCAGGAGATAGTCGCTCTATTATTGAATTTTTTTACTTTTTCCTTCTCCTTGGTCCATTATGGTCTTGAAGTATTGTAACTCTTCCATTCATTATTCTTTTATATATAAAAATTATATCGTTTTATTGATCAAAAAAAAAAAAAATACTGGTGTTTGTAGGTGAAAATGGTTTCTGCTGATTTCGGTAATTTCGGATGTACGGGTGAGAAACAATTTAAATGCTAAACAATGTACTGCAAGGGAGTACTTTAGATTCGAGAGATCAATATGTACAAGTCCGGCCTAAACCAAGAAATGGTCGTTCCTGACTTGCTTCGGTCACAAAGTGAAGGAGAATGGGTTGGTTTTTGGGAGGGAAGCAAGGAAAGTGATGGGACCATAGTAGTTGATTCTGGAAGAGTAGTTGTGTTACTACGACTTGTATCAGAAAAATGGGAAGGCTAACAAATGGTAAGTTAGCAAGTATTTTCTGAGTGTTGTGTATCCCGAATGAACTTGTTGTTCTGTGGAAATAGGTAAGACCTATTTATACAAGTCGAAGTGAAACGTACCCTGGTCTCATTAAGGAATGGAAAAATGGGTAAGTAAATGGGAGGAGGTGGTAACCGAATGCATGGAATTTGATGTTCCATAAAATCGTTAACGCATGGAATTGATGTTCCATAAAAACATTAACGTATGGAATTGATGTCCCATGAACGTTTCACTTTAACTCCCTGTATTTACTAACCGCCTCACCCTTATGAAACTTCCCTATGACGGGCGTAGTGTACGCCGCACGCTGTAAACCGCCAAACCAATACCCAAAGAGGATCCCCTAGTTTATGATATGTGTTGATGTCTCGAATGTTTTTGTGGAAAACATGTAGCATATGGTTGTTGCCTGGAAAGTCGATCTCGGGAGACTTGGTAGCTTGGAGACCTTCAACGGTCGAGATTTTGTATCTTAAGAGGAAAGGTAGCCGTTGAACTTTGCACGCTTTCGTTCGTTGGTGGCCGCATAGGGAAGGCCATCATAGTGGCGCGGCTAGGTTAGATGCCATTGGCATGGCATGGTGGCATGACTAGGTTGGCATGCCATTGGTGTGGCATGGAGGCGCGGCTAGGTTGGCATGCCATGGCATGTCGTTGGCATGGCCAAGCTTAGGTTTTCGGGACAAAGGTTACCATGTGTCGTCTGGTAACCTTAAATGGCTAGGATTTGCTCCTTGAATTGAAGGGGGGCCGTCGATTGTCGAACGCCTTCGTTTTGGTAGCCGCGTAGGGAAGGCCAGCATGGTGGCGCGGCTAGGTGCGTTTGGCATGTGGGGCTAAGGGTTTGGTAAGCCGTTGGAACATGGGGAGGCTAGCATGGCTAGGGCCAAGGAAAGGTGTGGCTTGGCTTGGCATGTGGGGCCAAGGGTTTGGCAAGCCGTTGGCACATGGTGTGGCTAGCATGGCTAGGTGCGGTTTGGCTTGGAATGTGGGGCCAAGGGTTTGGTAAGCCGTTGGCACATGGGGCGGCTAGCATGGCTAGGTGCGGTTTGGCTTGGCATGTGGGGCCAAGGGTTTGGTAAGCCGTTGGCACATGGGGCGGCTATCATGGCTAGGTCCAAGGCAAGGTGTGGCTTGGCTTGTCATGTGGGGCCAAGGGTTTGGCAAGCCGTTGGCACATGGTGTGGCTAGCATGGCTAGGTGCGGTTTGGCTTGGCATGTAGGGCCAAGGGTTTGGTAAGTCGTTGGCACATAGGGCGTCTAGCATGGATAGGGCCAAGGCAAGGTGTGGCTTGGCTTGGCATGTGGGGCCAAGGGTTTGGCAGGCCGTTGGCACATGGGTCGGTTAGCATGGTTGGGTTCGGTTTGGCTTGGCATGTGGGTCCAATGGTTTTCCATGGGCGCATGGCGTGTCTAGCTTGTCTAAGTGCGGTTTTGGCTTGGCATGTGGGGCCAAAGTTTGGCGTTACCAAGCTAGGTTCGTGGCAAAGCTAGGGCTTTGAGCCAAAGGTCGTTTTGTAACCTCAGACGGCTAGGATTTGCTCCTGGGATTGAAGGGCGACCGTTGATTATCGCACGCCTTCGTTTTGGTAGCCTCGTTGGGAAGGACAGCAAGGTGGAACTGCTAGGTTGGCATGGGGCCATGGCAGGTGCGTTGGGCATGGCGCGGTAGGTGTGGCTGGCATGATTTGCCATTGGCACTGGGGTGCGGCTAGCATGGTTGGCATGCCTTGGCGCGGCAGATGTGGCTGGCACGGTTAGCCATTGGCATAGGGGTCCGGATAGCATGGCATGCTTTGGCGCAGTAGGTGTGGCTGGCATGGTTAGCCTTTGGCACATGCGGTGTGAGATTTAGGGTTTTGGTATCGAATGGCTACTATAGGTAAGGTACCACAGTAATTTTCTCACGGACAAATTAAAGGGTTCAAAAATGTGCTTGGTTTTGACAAAATTACTCAGAGTTCTGTGACATTCTTTGTCGACTAGGGTTTCACGATTTTACCGCTAAGCTAAAACCCACCATCAACATTAAGTCCCACTGCTTATCTCGGAACATGTGCCTTGTTGCGAGTAAGCATATGATAACACGTCGGCCATGTTGACCTAGTTACAAGTCTTGCAATCCTAGGGCGCTATATTTGACATGTGCCAATGGCATAGCGGCAGGAAATATGGCTTGCGGTACGTGTTGGCATGTGCCAATGGCACGTGTACGGCCATGTTGACCTAGTTGCAAGTCTTGCAAGCCTAGGGCGCTATATTTGGCATGTGCCAATGGCATAGCGGCTTGGAAATCTGGCTTGCGGTACGTGTTGGCATGTGCCAATGGTATGTACGGCCATGTTGACCTAGTTGCAAGTCTTGCAAGCCTAGGGCGCTATATTTGGCGTGTGCCAATGGCATAGCGGCTTGGAAATATGGCTTGCGGTACTACGTGTTGGCATGTGCCAATGGCACGTACGGCCATGTTGACCTAGTTGCAAGTCTTGCAAGCCTAGGCGCTATATTTAGCGTGTGCCAACGGCATAGCGGCTTGGAAATATGGCTTGCTGATGCGTGTTGGCATCTGCCAATGGCACGTCACGGCCATGTTGACCTAGTTGCAAGTCTTGCAAGCCTAGGCGCTATATTTGGTGTGTGCCAACGGCATGGCGGCTTGGAAATATGGCTTGCGGTACGTGTTGGCATGTGCCAATGGCACGTACGGCCATGTTGACCCTAGTTGCAAGTCTTGCAAGCCTAGGGCGCTATATTTGGCGTGCCAATGGCATAGCGGCTTAGAAATATGGCTTGTGGTACGTGTTGGCATGTGCCAATGGCACGTCGGCCATGTTGACCTAGTTACAAGTCTTGCAAGCCTAGGGCGCTATATTTGGCGTGTGCCAATGGCATAGCGGCTTAGTTTGGCATGGTTGCCAATGAGTGCGATATGTAGTTTGGTTTTGGTGTAGCCATTAGTGGTGCGCGGTGTGCGGCTTGGTTTTAGCGTTGTTGCCATGGTGCGCGGTGTGCGGCTTGGTTTAGCATTCTTGCCATGGCGCGCCGCGTGTGCGGCTTGGTTGGGCATTGTCGCCATGGTGCGCGATGTGCGGCTTGGTTTGGCATTCTTTGCCATGGTGCGCGTGTGCGGCTTGGTTTTGGCATTGCTGCCATGGTGCGCGTGTGCGGCTTGGTTTGGCATTCTTTGCCATGGTGCGCGAGTGTGCGGCTTGGCTTGGCATTCTTTGCCATGGTCTTGTGATATCGGCTTGGTTTAGCATTGTTGCCATGGTGCGCGATATGCGGCTTGTTTCGGAATTAGAGTTACGTGTTGAAAAACCTAATCTGGTATTTTGAAAAAATACCTATTAATTATTACACGAGTTAAATGCTCTTAGTTAATGTGTTGCGGGTGTTTTACGATTTTACCCCTTGTTTAAAAACCACCATCAACACAAACATATAAAACAAAAAAGAAGAAGAGGTATGCAACACGGTGGATTCGAGAGAGGTTTTTTTCTATGCATATCAAAAACCCTAGTGCAATTCCATATATATATGTAAGATAAAAACTTACCCAATAAAACTAAGAGATAATTTTGGAAGATATTTTAATTATTTTGAAAAACCGTTTTATAATAAAATTTTTTATTCACATAAAAACAGGTGGTTTTCCAACAATCCCCCACATGAATGAAAATACGATAAAACACGAAAAAGCAGAAATATCACGAATAGGCATAGGTGTCCATTAGGTCTTGAACCTGCCTTGTGAGAGTTACCGAGTACTTGTTAGCCGGTGTCTATAAGGTCTTGAACTGTCTAACATTTGGTGTAACTCGCGATAACAACCACATGATATCTCCAAGGTTCTTTGCCAAGCTCATAGTTGTGTCCATTTTGTCCCTGGATGTCTTGTTTCTCAGAATTCTTTAGAGAATCAGCTCATATTCTCATAGGAAGCGACCCACTTCCTCATTCAGATACTAGAAGATCCACAAGTTGTTATAGCATTTTCTTTGGTTCAAATCCTATCTCTTGGTCTAAAAAAAGACATAATGGTGTTTCTAGGAGCTCTACAGAAGCAGAGTATAGGTCTCTTGCCAATACATCAACAAAAGTTGTTTGGGTTTGTCAGTTGTTGAAGGATCTACATCTGTTTTTGGCAACATCTCCTCTTATATCTTGTGACAATGTTAGTGCAGTATCCTTATCTTCAAATCACGTGTTTCATAGCGAGGATGAAACACTTAGATATTGACTACCACTTTGTCATAGAATTGGTGCAAAACAAGTCTTTGAGGTTTACTATATGTCAACTCTTGATCGGGTAGCGAGATGATTTTACTAAAGCTCTTGCTGGTCCAAGGTTTGCTTTTCTCAGAGACAAGCTAAAGGTTAAATCTTGCAAGCACCTCCCGACTTGAGAGGGGCTAATAGCAAAAGCAAGTCATAATGTCATTTAGTCTGTTTATGCTGTCTTGTACTTTACTCATTATTTATTGGTCCATGTGACTTGTATGAACTGGTTACATGCTTGATGTGGTGTCTGTTTTTAAATAGAGATTCCTACATCTCTTAAGCGTAATGTTCAATTCATTTAATACAAGTGATTATTTCTTACCACTACTAGTACTACTGGCATTAAAGTATAAGAAGAATCATAATTTTCTCCTATAAATACATGCACCAATGAACTTCATTTGTCATCGAGATGTTCTCTTCTCTATTCATCAGTGATATAAAATGATCATTCCTAATAAGTTTTTATCGGTCTTCATCATGAAACTTATAAATTATATCCTATTGCTTGAATGTATTAATATAATAACATTTCTTAAAGTTTGGTTTAAAACAGATTATTGTATCTTTGCGTCCAAGATTATGTTGTGAGTTATGTTTTGGTGTGATCTTTATGGGGGATATTGTATCGATCCAACCTTAACACATAACCATGAAACCAACAATGCCTAGGAAACAAATCTAGCTTGAAAAGCATGGCATTGTTACCTCAAACCTATTGTATATCACACGTTTCTCATTCAATAATAAAATGATTCATACACTAAATCAAAACAATTTTACACTTCCGCAACGTACTACAATTATAATTTTAGTTACGCAAATATACTTGGACAACATCTCTGGATTGAGCTTAGAAAAATTGTCTTACATAGCTTTTCTCTTTCCTTAGGCGGGGAAAATTATGAAATGAAAAAGAGCCTAGATATGCCATGAAAGCTTGTTTATCCTTGCAAAGATTTTTTTTGTCACATTATTTGGATAACAACTAAGAGGATCCAATAACCAAAGCTCTTTTTCATTAGCAAGTACTAGGTAGAGCGAGATAAACCGCATAACGATCTTATCTCCAAAAGTACGACTAAGTTTTTGACACATTAGGGACACAGGCCGCAACTTACCCAAAGGTAAGAGTAATTCTTGACACATTCCGTGTCTTGTTCGTTTTTGGTACAGAGGGTGTAGTAGCCCATCACTTCCATGGGATTACGCATTTGATAGGTGTAGAATACACCGTATTTTCTATATAGAGTTTATGCTTTCTTTGCTATTTTTCTTGTGAATTATGTACTTTATGCGTGCTTTTGAGTTGTTAGGTTTTCTCCGGAGTCGCACGGAGGAAAAGAAGAAGAAACTACCCAAATTGAGCCAAAAGGACAAAATTGTCATTTCATGGGCGGACACTATCCAGAGCTAACCCAAGGTTAAGGGATAACTTTCTTTTGGAGAAGTATTAAATGATAGCCCCGACAAATGTTAAGGGGCTACCCATTTGGGTACCCCTTATCTGCCTTACAGGTGGTTGTATCCCTTCTCATTTCTTCAACCGACCTAAAGTTGGGTGAGAATTTATTTCTTCTCATTGGTGTCGACACACTGAAACTCGAGAGAGAGAAGGCTGCCGGCAGCCATGAATTAATTCCCGAGAGCGGCGATGATGATTGGCGAGATCGAGGCGCGGGTGAGTGAAGAAGATCTTTACTACTTACGGTGTTTCTTTGTCTCAACTGGGATGCCATGAATTAAATTGGTGATTGTGGGTATTACGGATTCGGTTTGAGATTGAAAGTTGGGAGGCGAAAAGAACAAAGAAATTGGTGAAGACACGATGGGTTTCTTGTTGATTTATTGTGGATGAATTCGAAATCGGTGAAAATGGGTTTTGAGTTGAATGCTGTGTTGGTGTTCTATCGAGATGAATCGGTGATTTCTTTGGGGATTGAGGTTGTTGTCGGATCTTGATGAGTAGAGGTGATTGGCGATTCGAGATGAGCTTGTAGTCTTTGTGTCGATTGCGAATAAGGGAAAAAGGGTTTTGCTGGAGATGTTGCTAGAAATGGGTTCCTAACAGATTGAATTTCAGAAATTGGGGATGAATTAGGGTTCTGATTTGAAGTAGAATTTAGGGCTGAGCTCGATTTGAGGACAAGAAGATTGCTGTGGTAATGAACAACGGAAGCTGGAATTACGCTGTTAAGTGGAAGAAACAGATGGGTAAAATGGTTTGCTGTTGCCAGGGGACGTGTTTAATGGGTTGATTTGAGAAAGATGCTGCAATTTGAATCGAACGAGAGAATGGTACGAGATGGTGGTTACGGTATTGTTGCTTCGATCTTGTTAAACGATTGGAATGAGATGCAGTATTTGGGGTCTATTGTTGCAATTGAGAGAATGGTGGTTAAGATGGAGCTACATTGCGGTTTTCTTGAGAGGAGTCGATGCCAAACGAGCAACGGATGTTTTTGCGGGCACGAGATGCGGTTAAGCGGAAAGATGAAATGGAAGTGGTTGCAATGATTGAATTTAGCTTGAACTGATCTTTGTTTAAGCGTCATGGCGAGAAAAGGGAACTTCTAATGTAATGAATTGAGGCATTGCGGAGCTGCGGGTGTTGTGCAATTGCAAGCCACGATGTGGCAAAGGTTGTCTTTGATGAGTTGGGGTTCTGGGCGATGCCGCAATGGTTGCAAATGCAGAGATGAATTGCAGCTAAGAAGCGCTGTCATAGTGCAGGGAAGGATCGGTGGTGTGGTTCATGGCTGGAATGAAGGCTTGTGTGCTATGGCTTGAATGTGAATGTATGTTTGCAGGGAAGAGGCGGAATTTGTGTAGGCACGGATGAAGGCTACAGTTCTGGTGGTTTGGTTTGGATATTGACGCTGCGAAATGGTAGTGGATGTTGATGTTGGCACTGGCGAGGTTAGCAAAAATCTTGATAAGATCGAGATGATGCAAGGTGGTGCATAAAAGAGAAGTGCGGCCATGAGTTTTTGGGGTTTGAGTTACAAGGAATTGTGATTACGGTGGTTGAAATGAAATTGAAAGTTTGGTAGTCAGTCTAGCGGTGTCTGATGTTTAGCAAGCAATGGGACTAGAAATGGAGGCGGTTGAAATTGTGTATGTCTTGTTGTGCTTGAGTGGTCATGGTGCGGTCGATAGGTTTGGAGAAGGCTGATGTCCCGCAGTGCTTACGAAGTGTTGGTGAGAAAATGGCTAGGTGGTTCTGGTGGAGTTGTGTTGCGGTGGTAGGAAATTGCGGGTGGTATTGCAATTTGTGATTGAAATGAGAATGCGGTTTGATTGATTTGAAGGCATAGCCTAATGGGTGGATAAGCTGACTATGATGCACAAAGATGGTGCTTCCGCGATTATGCCACGGCCAAATTAATTCAGCCTTGTCACCCAGCTGACTCATCCTGACTGATCTGACTCTCTCCCTGACTCGGTACTTGACCGAGTTAACCCGGTTTGACTCACCTGCCTTGACCCGAGTTGACCCGCCGGTCCTGACTCGTTGACCGGTGGCCGGGTGGACTTTGCCGGCCACCTGAGATATATTTTGTGGCGACTTTCCGGCAAGATTCCGGCCACAATCCCAGTTTTCCGGCGAGCGTTTTTGGGACAGAATTTCTACACGGGTTTCTCTCACTTGTGGGCTTGGTGGACTTCTATCTAATGGACTTGAAGACAAAACCTAATTTTGGAAGGAGTATCCTTTATGGAAATTGAGAAACATATAAAAGAGAGGACTTATATCTTTTGATATCATATCTCCATTAGGGAGAACTCATACTTTTGGTTCTAGGGTTTAGAAACATGATAGGTTTTCTCTTTCTTCTTGCTATGAACTCCTATGCCATGAGTAACTAAGTTTTTATTATTGGTTGAAGATGTAGTTGGATTTTGCAACCAAGTTATGATTTTTATGAATTAGTTTTCTCTCAATATTATCGTATGATTTCTACGGGTTACAATAATTGCATGATTGATGGATTGCAATATGATTGAATGTTTGTTTAGTCGAGTCTAGGATTGATTGAACTCACATCCATATCTATAGCTATTTTAGGGTTTTCATCGGCGATAACCTTGAATACGAGTAGCATGATATGATTCTAGGTTGTAGTGATACATCCTTGTAATCATATGTAGAAATTGACCTTTGTCCGAATTGTTTGCGCAATGTATTACAATTGCATTGATTAGCCTATTTCTGAAACTTAATGCTCCTAGGAATTGAACTTGATTAGCGCAAGGCATTAGGTTATTCTTTAGGTAGATTTCACATACGCATGTAATGTGTGTGTTGATAACTTAAGAAATTTACGGAGTATTCTTGCAATAAGGTATTCTATGGCTTTTGATGATATCGAGATTAAATACGAATTCTATTCATATATTCATAAACTTGTTTACAATTGAAGATGAAACCTTTATCCAATATTTCACATCCTTGATTTGCATACTTTATTTGCTTTTTGTTTATTTTTATTTACACAATCAGAAAATCCTCGGTGTTTTATATAGGAAACCATAACAATTTGACAACCTAGACCTCTCTGTGGGATCGATCCTTTCTTGCCCTTGCTATATTTATATTTTGAGTAGTAAGAAAGTGTAATTATATTTGTGTCGGCTGACAACCGGTCAAATTTTGGCGCCGTTGCCGGGGAGGCAACGGTTGTCACTTGTTTGGTTTCTTATTTTTGTTTTGTTTTTGTTTTTAGTCTTATTTTTGTTTTTCTTATTCTTTGGTTCTTAACCGAGTTTTGAGAATCTCGTTTCAGGTACCAATTGCTATGGACGGAGCATATTGGAGCAATCAATACGGCTTTCAACCTCAACAACATGAGAACTATCACCCTTATGGGGAATGCAATCAAAACCAATCCTTTGGTTATGGTCAATATTCCACGTACCCTTTTAGTTGTTCTCATACATTCCAACCTTCTTATGGTGGGTATGTAAGTGAGCAACCACAAGGAGGGGAGACTAGTTTTACTCCTATCAATTTTTCCTCTAATTTGGTAGATGAAATGCAACAATTTATGGACAGCATGGAGTCAATTTGCGGACAACCCATCATGGAACAACTTTCATCGACCGAATGTGCTCATGGTATGTTTGGCCCGATTTCTGATCGTAGTTATGATCATTCACCCATTCAAAGGGAAGATAATTGGCCTAACAATACTGAAGTAAGTAATTCTACTTTTTCTTTGTCGAATGAGCTTTACAAACAAATGGAACACTATATTCAGAATTTGGATGGATCACTCCAAGAGCTTCAAAGAGGTGTTTCCGACATAAGAAAGGGCATTGATGAGTACAAGAAGGATATGAATAATTATGTTGAAAAAGGCGAACCTTCGGGGACTTTTGTTGATATTTGTGTAGTTAACTCAACTCTTGATCGTAATAATGATCATTCACCTATTCAAAAGGATGAGTTCGAGATTAGCAACACTAAATTCAGCGAGGACCAATGTTATGATGACTATGATAGTGATGATGATTATTATGAAAATACATCGTTTGAACCAACTCATGGTGACATCCCCGAGGAGTGTACAATGGAGTCTTTTTGGGATCAAGATGAAGACGAAGAGGAATATGTCGACACTTGTGTAGATTACTCAAGCATTGATCTTAATAATGATCAAGAGCCTATTCAAAGGGTGGAGCTTGAGGATGATGCATTTTCGAGTGTTCTAAAAAAGTTCCTTATGATAAAATTTGGATCCGCAAAAGAATATGGGCCTTACAACAAAGAGGAGTGTGTTGAGAATGAGACCGTTATGACCACTATTGTGGAAGACCCAATTGAGCTTGCATATGATTGTAATGATGATGTTTATGTCGAAACTTTGGTTACGGCAGAAACAGACGAAGAATGGTTGCAAGGTTTGATAGAGGACCATGATATAAAAGAGGTGAATTATTCACTTGAGTTTTTCAAGGATGAAGAGGATTAGTGATAAAGAGATTGTGCAAGGTTTGTCTAACCCTTTGCATATTGATTCTTCTCCTTTACCTCTTATTGGTTTGAATTTATGTGCTTCAAAAATATTGTTGAATGATTTTATATCTCGATATCCGCCATTAGAGATACTTGATTCTCATACTATGCAGGTTTTGGAACAAGAAACCGTGGAAGTGCCCGACTTCTATATTCTTTATACACTTCCAAGTGTGGACAAGAATAAGTGTGGGGGAAGCTTTTATCGGTTCATAGCTTCACTTTTGCTTTATTGTACTAATATTTGTGTGAAGCTAGTGTTTCCAAAACAGGTTCTATGGAAGGATCCACAACTTTTCAGATTGTTGATATATGGGGAATGAATCGTACAAGAAGCAAGTCGGGCCGTCGACTTTAAAACAAGCGCTTAGTGGGAGGCAACCCACCGGTTTTGTATCTTTATCCTTATCTTTTTATTTTTATGCGTTTGCTTTTATCTTTATTTTCTTGTTTTTGCATATTATTTGCGGAATTTCCCACCTTGGACTTTCTTTGGACGATTCAATTTTACATTGAGGACAATGTAAAGTTTAAGTGTGGGGGAGCATTTGCATTTGTATGTTTTAGTTTGTTTTATGCCTTTAAAAAAAAAAAAAAATGAGAAAAATAGAAAACCAAGAAAAAAAAAATTTGTGTTTTTTTTGAACTCCGGAATCTAGAACTTGTGCCTTTAGGATGACACCATTAGTGGATGGAACCATTTTGAATGCAGGAGTTGAGGAACCAATTAACTAAAAGGGAAGAATATAGCTCAGAAATCACAAATTAACATGATAGTTGTTACCATATCTCGGAATATCACCATATCACATTCTATTTTTATTTTTCCATATTTATCTATTGTTCTCTAAGTGTTTTGGTGGGTCATTAAACATCGACGTGTTATTACTTGCTAGGATGAAATAGAGTGATTGAGTTACTAGAAAAAAAAAAATGATGAAAAAATATACATAAAAAAAAAAAAAAAAAAAAAAAAAAAAAACCGACCAATTAGACCAAAAACGGAATAAAAAGACACTTGGGAATAGCGGTATGTGTGAAACGTAGTCCCCGTCTCCGTCGCCTAAACAAGCGTGGAATGCAGGATCCAAGGCAACTATCATGTACTTGCTGACAAGAAGCATGCGCTTGGATCCAAAAGATCTAATCATGCCGTCTATAAAAAAAGAAATTGGATCCAGTTTGATCCAATCATATAAAATAAATTATTATTGTGTTGAATAAAGTCACTCTTGGTTCCCTTGTTTATGCCAATTGATTTGATGTAGCATTCAGCACCAAGTAGCTCAATCCAATAGGATTAGGTTCATCTTAGCAGTGACCTTCAGACAGATATGGGAAACATCGAACACTTGTGAATATTCGCCAACATCTACATCTTTATCCATCTTCTTAATCTTTTCATTGTGATTGTGGTTTGTTAGTTTCCGAGTATTGTGGCTTGTTCGACTATCTAATTAGAGTTTATTTACTACATATGAATTGAATTTGCAAGGTACCTCTTCCTGTAGTCATTTTGGATACATTCATTGATTTGTCACAATTAGACGGAGTTTGAAATATAGGTTTTGTAGGTATATCTCTAGTAAACCTTCACGAGACTATAACTCGTCCACTAGGGACACCTAGGGGTTTAAAGGCTTGTTATTTATGCTAAAATTAACCGTAGCCTCGACGTCACGGAGTTTTTGTATTTTATTGTATTGTTTGATTTGCTCGAGGACAAGCAAAGTCTAAGTGTGGGGGAATCTGATAGGTGTAGAATACACCGTATTTTCTATATAGAGTTTATGCTTTCTTTGCTATTTTTCTTGTGAATTATGTACTTTATGCGTGCTTTTGAGTTATTAGGTACTCTGGAGTCGCACGGAGGAAAAGAAGAAGAAACTACCCAAATTGAGCCAAAAGAACAAAATTGTCATTTCATGGGCGGACACTATCTGGAGCTAACCCAAGGTTAAGGGATAACTTTCTTTTGGAGAAGTATTAAATGATAGCCAGCAAATGTTAAGGGGCTACCAGCTGGGTACCCCTTATCTGCCTTACCTGGGTGGTTGTATCCCTTCTCATTTCTTACAGCCGACCTAAAGTTGGGTGAGAATTTATTTCTTCTCATTGGTGTCGACACCTGAAACTCAGAGAGAGAGAGAGGCTGCACATCAGCCATGAATTGAATTCCCAGGGAGAGGCAGCGATGATGATTGGCAGATCGAGAGGCGGGGTGAGTGAGAAGAAGATGCTGCTACTTCTGGTATTTCTTTGTCTCAACTGGGATGCCATGAATTAAATTGGTGATTGTGGGTATTCTGGATTCGGTTTTGAGATTGAAAGTTGGGGCGAAGAACAAAGAAATTGGTGAAGACTCGATGGGTTTCTTGTTGATTTATTGTGGATGAATTCGAAATCGGTGAAAATGGGTTTTGAGTTGAATGCGTGTTGGTGTTCTATCGAGATGAATCGGTGATTTTGCTGGGGATTGAGGTTGTTGTCGGATCTTTGATGAGTAGAGGTGATTCGAAAGGGCTCGGATGAGCTTGTGGTCTTTGTCGATTGCGAATAAGGGAAAAAGGGTTTCTTGGAGATGTTGCTAGAAATGGGTTCCTAACAGATTGAATTTCAGAAATTGGGGATGAATTAGGGTTCTGATTTGAAGTAGAATTTAGGGCTGAGCTCGATTTGAGGACAAGAAGATTGCTGTGGTAATGAACAAAGGAAGCTGGAATTACGCTGTTAATTGGAAGAAACAGATGGGTAAAATGGTTTCTTGTTGCAGGAGACGTGTTTAATGGGTTGATTTGAGAGAAAGATGCTACCTTTGGCCGAACCGGAGAATGGCACAGGATGGTGGTTCCGGTATTGTTTGCTTCGATCTTTGTTAAACGATTGGAATGAGATGCAGTATTTGGGGTCTGTTGTTGCAATTGAGAGAATGGTGGTTAAGATGGAGCTATATTGCAGTTTTACTGAGAGGAGTCGATGCCGCAACGAGCAACGGATGTTTTTGCAGGCCTGAGATGCGGTTAAGCGGAAAGATGAAATGGAGCTGGTTGCAATGATTGAATTTAGCTTGAACTGATGCTGTTTAACTGATCATGGCAGAAAAGGGGAACTTCTAATGTAATGAATTGAGGCATTGCAGAGCTGCAGGTGTTGTGCAATTGCAAGCCCTGATGTGACAGTGCACTGTGCTGGTGCGGGTCGGGGTTACTGACGATGTCGCAATGGTTGCAAATGCAGAGATGAATTGCAAACTAAGAAGCGCCATCATAGTGCGAGGGGAAGGATCGGTGGTGTGGTTCATGGCTGGAATGAAGGCTTGTGTGCTATGGCTTGAATGTGAATGTATGTTTGCGGGAAGAGGCGGAATTTGTGTAGGCATGGATGAAGGCTACGGTTACGGTGGTTTTGGTTTGGATATTGACGACGCGAAATGGTAGTGGATGTTGATGTTGGAACCGAATCCGAGGTTAGCAAGGAAATGCTTGATAAGACCGAGATGATGCAAGGTGGTGCGAAAGAGGGTCCGGCCATGAGTTTTCGGGGTTTGAGTTACAAGGAATTGTGATTCTCGGTGGTTGAAATGAAATTGAAGTCGGTAGTCGAGTCTAGGCGGTGGCACGATGTTTAGCAAGCAATGGGACTAGAAATGGAGCAGCTGAAATTGTGTATGTGCAGCTGTGCTTGAGAGTGGTCATGGTGCAGGTCGATAGGCGGGAGCAAAATTGAAATGTCACAGTGTGCTTCTGAAGTGTTGAGCTGAGAAAATGGCTAGGTAATTACCAAGGAGTTGTGTTGCAGGTGGTAGGAAATTGCAGGTGGTATTGCAGCTGTGATTGAAATGAGGAATGCCAGTTTTGATTGATTTGAAGGCATAGCCCTAATGGCTGGATAGGCAGCTATGATGCACAAAGATGGTGCTTCACAATGTATGCGGCCCGGCCAAGTTAATTCAGCCTTGTCACCCAGCTGACTCATCCTGACTGATCTGACTCTCTCCCTGACTCGGTACTTGACCGAGTTAACCCGGTTTGACTCACCTGCCTTGAACCGAGTTGACCCGCCGGTCCTGACTCGTTGACCGGTGGCCGGGTGGACTTTGCCGGCCACCTGAGATATATTTTCCGGCGACTTTCCGGTCGGATTCCGGCCACAATCCCAGTTTTCCGGCGAGCGTTTTTGGGACAGAATTTCTACACGGGTTTCTCTCACTTGTGGGCTTGGTGGACTTCTATCTAATGGACTTGAAGACAAAACCTAATTTTGGAAGGAGTATCCTTTATGGAAATTGAGAAACATATAAAAGAGAGGACTTATATCTTTTGATATCATATCTCCATTAGGGAGAACTCATACTTTTGGTTCTAGGGTTTAGAAACATGATAGGTTTTCTCTTTCTTCTTGCTATGAACTCCTATGCCATGAGTAACTAAGTTTTTATTATTGGTTGAAGATGTAGTTGGATTTGCAACCAAGTTATGATTTTTATGAATTAGTTTTCTCTCAATATTATCGTATGATTTCTACGGGTTACAATAATTGCATGATTGATGGATTGCAATATGATTGAATGTTTGTTTAGTCGAGTCTAGAATTGATTGAACTCACATCCATATCTATAGCTATTTTAGGGTTTTCATCGAGCGATAACCTTGAATACGAGTAGCATGATATGATTCTAGGTTGTAGTGATACATCCTTGTAATCATATGTAGAAATTGACCTTTGTCCGAATTGTTTGCGCAATGTATTACAATTGCATTGATTAGCCTATTTCTGAAACTTAATGCTCCTAGGAATTGAACTTGATTAGCGCAAGGCATTAGGTTATTCTTTAGGTAGATTTCACATACGCAGCCCTAATGTGTGTGTTGATAACTTAAGAAATTTACGGAGTATTCTTGCAATAAGGTATTCTATGGCTTTTGATGATAGCGAGATTAAATACGAATTCTATTCATATATTCATAAACTTGTTTACAATTGAAGATGAAACCTTTATCCAATATTTCACATCCTTGATTTGCATACTTTATTTGCTTTTTGTTTATTTTTATTTACACAATCAGAAAATCCTCGGTGTTTTATATAGGAAACCATAACAATTTGACAACCTAGACCTCTCTGTGGGATCGATCCTTTCTTGCCCTTGCTATATTTATATTTTGAGTAGTAAGAAAGTGTAATTATATTTGTGTCGGCTGACAACAGGTCAGCATTCGCGACCATTTAGGTGGTGTATCTACATACACCATGTCCCGGCTGCAGGGCTACGGGGTGATTCCCCTTCACAATCCTGCGAGCTGCAGAGCTACAGGGGAGTCCCCCTTTCACAATTCTGCCATGGCGGTTTACATGCTCACGGTTTACACAGTCCTACTCAAAAGAGAAATTCAAAAGTAGATTCAAAAGTAATAGGGTCGAGTCACGTATCTCTTGTACATACCTCTTTCATGTGGATCGCTGCGCTCCACGCTGGTCTTTCGAGCGCCAACTCTCTCTCCAAGCCTCGGGCCTTCAAATCCCGTTTAATCAGTTCATCCCAGGTCAGTTTCAGTCGTCCTCTGTGCTTCATTCTACCTTCAGCCCGTTTGATGCGTCATACTCGAACAGGGGCATCAGGTGGTCTTCGTTGGAGGTGCCCGAACCAGCGCAACAGATGTTGCGTGAGTATCTTCTCCATTGGTGCTACCCCAAGTTTACCATGGATATACTCATTACGGATCTTGTCGTGCCTTGTATGTTCACAAGCCCATCTCAGCATTCTCATTTCCGTCGTGTGGAGATTTCTGATGTGCGGGTTTTTAGTGGCCCAACACTCCGCCCCGTACAGCAACGCGGGGCGTATTGCTGTTTTGTAGAATTTTCCCTTCAGTTTAGTTGGGACCTTACGATCACATAGGACTCCCGTCGCAAGTCTCCATTTTTCCCACCCAGCTTGAGATCTGTGTCGGATATCCTCGTCCATGTCTCCGGTACTCTGGATCATAGATCCCAAATAGCGGAAGGATTCTTTCCTTGGTACAATCTGTCCGTCTATCGTGAGTTCTCCATCATCTGTTCCCGGTTTTGTCAAAGTCGCATTTCAGGTATTCAGTCTTTGTTCTACTGAGTCTGAAGCCCTTCGATTCCAGGGTCTGGCACCACCACTCCAGCTTATCCACTACCTCTTGCTTTGATTCCCCAATAAGAGCGACATCATCCGCAAAGAGCATGCACCAAGGTATCTCCCCCTGTATATCCTTGGTGACTTGATCCAATACTAGCGTAAATAAATACGGACTCAAGGCCGACCCTTGGTGCAGTCCGATCTTGATCGGGAAGTCGTCCGAGACACCGTCGCACGTCCGTACTCTTGTGACAGCTCCCTCATACATATCCTTGATAAGGGATATATATTTGGGTGATACCTCTTCTGTTCTAGTGCCCACCACATTACCTCCCGTGGGACTCTGTCATAGGCCTTCCTCGTACTAAGAGGATCCATCAATATAAAACGATTGTGGGTTGTAGTTCAGATTTTGGAGCAAAATCAAAATTTGGGTCACAAACTCACACTAGGAGAGATTTTGGGTCCATAACAAGTTTGGTCGTATATTTGTAGATTTCTTAATTATTATATCATGTGTTTACTCAGAATGACTTCTTATTTCCACATAGTCAAAGAACTTGTCTTCTTACCAGACTAAAACTTTGATTTTATTAACAGTATTTTTTATCCGATTTTTAACAGTTACCTTTCTCTTGGTGCATGCCACAAGGGGTGTCTTGTTAGAAGTACTAATGAGGAGGCATCCATCTGAAATCATCACACTACTCTCGATCTATTATTATTCCTTTTCCATCTTCATTTCCGATTACCGTTGGGGAAAAACATAGCTATGAGATTTTGGATCAATGCATTGGAGTGCACGAAAATGTGTTGTTCAGAATGAAATAATGTGAAGGTTTACCGAGAATACCAGGTGATCAAATTATTTGTCTAATCCCGCAAGAATTATCTGTA
>JAJJWW010001530.1:0-51084 GCA_023531295.1 Papaver armeniacum | reverse complement strand
AAAGTAAAAGCAAAACAAGAAAAACTAAAAACAAGAAAAGAAATAAATACAAGACAAGAAATACTCATCCTTTGGAGTTTTGCCTCCCAATTAGCGCTTGGTTAAAGTCGTCATCCCGACTATCTCCTTGCTCGCAAAGCCTTAGCTAGGGTCCCATACGCTATGGACACACAGAATGAACATCCACTTGGATACTGCATGACTTCAAACATGTTGAAGCGAATTATCTCCTCGTCAAACTTCATAGTGAGTACTCCAGCGTCCACATCAGCCGGCCGTTTCAGCCAGTCTTCATGAAAAGAGTCTCCCAAGCCCCGACGGTATGGACACATCCGAGACCATCATCCATTTCTAGAACACAAAAATGTCAGCTGGAAAAACCCAGTTGGTTCCACACTGCTACAAGGACATCCTCGATAATACCCCTAGGGTAGACATTAGAAACGTCCCAGCAAGTTCAAGCACAATATTAGTTGGTTTCAGGGACCCAACTTTAAGGAGCATATAAATAGATGCTTTGGCATGATATTCTGGCGGATGCTCCTAAGTCAAGCATAGCCTTACCAATCTTTGTGTTACCAATCTCTACGGGTATAGTGGAAACTGCCGGATCCTTGCATTTGGGTGGGAGGTTTCTTTTGCTGAGGCCGCCAGAAGCGTTTTCCCCCACGCTCATAACCTCATTACTGGTTAGCTTTTTCTTCTTGGTACACAAGTCCTCTCAAAACCTCGCATATTTGGGAACTTGCTTGATAACATCAATGAGTGGAATGTTTACATGAAGCTGTGAAGATATCTAAAATCTCCTTTTCTAATTCCTCCTTCTTAGAACTCTGCAAGTCTGCGAGGAAAAGGCATAGGAGGAACATAAGTAGAAATAGGGAGTTTTAGAGTTGGAATTAGGTTACCTCGGAAGTTTAGGGGAAAAATCTGGCGTTGCTTTTCCTCCAAAAGCGGCGGAGTTCCTTTTGGGTCTCCGTATCACCCACATCAACAATTTCGGGTTGCTACAAGTTGTGTCACAGCTTCTCGATGTAATAGCACTAACATTCTCTCTTGGGTTGATAGGTTGAGGCGGCAGTCTCCCACTATTTTGTGCCTTCAAATTGTTGATATCAGTCAGCCATGGAAGCCACTTGGGTACGCAAATCCTTGATAGCACTCTTAGTTTTCTTGTTGGCTTTCTTTGAACATAGGTAGAAATACCTTGCATCGTTGCTTTAAGCTTTTTCATCGATGCTCGGAGACCTTGGTTTTGCATTGGTTGTTGTTGTTCTTTGAAATGGTTGTTCTTGTGGTTGAGGCCTAGCTTGAATGACGGTTGAAAGTAGGTTGTGAAACCGCACCTTGATTGTTGGCATAGCTAAAGTTGGGATGATCTCTCCGTCTTTGGATTGTGCACGTGTTTGAGTGCGGATCATCACAGATCTTTTCTTTGGGAAATTTTGGAAAGACACATTAGCATTGCTCCAACCCTGTCACCATCGTGAAGGTAGGCTCTGCATGTCCATCCTTTGCATCCTTGTGCTCCATGTTGTCCATCCTTTGCTCACGGTGTGATGCTAATGAATCATTAACTTCATGCACTTGCCTATGCCATTGGTTCACCTCTTGTGGCAGAATTGCTGCGAGAGTTGCATGACCATGCTTTCGATCGACTCGGCAGCTTGGGCCCGTAGTCTTGTTCACGAGAGCACCACCACCCGCGGCGTCTAGAAGATATCTATCACTTGATTGAAGATAGCCCGTAGAAGTATTGGATTATCATAGCATCACTAACTTGATGGTGTGGAGCGGCTTACCTGCCAATCTCTTGTACCTCTCCCAACATTCATGTAATGGATTCTCCAACGTTTTGCTTCATTCCACAAATCTCCTTGCGAATTTGAGTAGCCTTAGACGTTGGAAAATACCTCTCCAGAAAGAGTTTCTTCAATCCGTTCCATGTAGTGACACTTCCGAGGTGGCAAACAGTACAACCAATCCTTAGCGCTGTCCACCATAGAAAACGGAAAAACCTTCATCATTGCACCATTCGACTCGACGTCTCATGCTGGAAGCATAGCCGTGACAATGGTGTGGAACTCCATGAGATGCTTGTTAGGGTCCTCATTCACCATGCCATGAAACTTTGGCAACTCTACTAAGCAACCCCGGCTTTATCTCGAAAGTTGAGTTCGTTTGGATACACCATTGTTGTGCATCAAGCCTATGAGAAGCCAAGTCCTTGAGTGTACGGTTTGCATTGTCACCCATTGCTTCTTCCTCTTCAATTAGTGGTTCTCCTACGAATGGAACCTCTTCTTCCTCTTCTCGATGAAGAGCTTCGGTATTCTACTTCCAGACTTGTTCTTCCGTTGTGTCTTGCCTTGGTTGGAGTATTGTGCCGCGTCTGAGTAGCTATCCCGCACCTTTGATAATTCCAATCTTTGGAAGCCGGGGATTAGTACCCGCAAACAATTCTAGCAAACAAGTGAGAAACAAGACAAGAATCGAAAAGCAAAGTATAAAAGCGAGAAATTGTAAAAAGAAACTAAAAACTTAATAACAAGCCGTATGCCTCACTAGCAACGTGGCGCTAAAATTTGATCGTGTGTCAATCCGTCAAAAATAATTTCACTTCTCTTACTGCACTAAATTTAAATGAAGTATCAAGGTAAGGAAGAGTTCAGTATCCACGAGAGAGGCGTTATGTTGTTATGTAAATTTCAGTTTTCTAAAGTAACCCAAGGGGTATGTTTGTTGTTTCAAAGCAATATAAAAAGTAAGTTGAAAGCAAAGTAATATAGAATTTGATCAATCAAGGAGAAAGATATTGGTCAAGGGATAGTATCATTCACAAACATGTATTTTCATCAATGATTAGAATTGGTATTTTAATCTCGTCATTTACTAAAAGTCCTAGGATACCTTGATCGCAAGTATATCCCGTTAATTCCCTCGATTTCATCACAACCACATTAAAAGATGCATATGTGAATTCTTCTCGAAAGCAACCTAAAGTGTAAAAGCACAATTAAGTTTAACTCCCTAAGAGCAATAAGTTTTATGGAATAAGACTAATCAAGGCAACCAAAATGTGTAAAAGCACTAAATCGATTTAACCAAAGTTATGATTCACTATGTGACTAGTAGGATGTATCACTACAAGCACTACCCACATTTATGCTACTTAGAATCGGGGATAAACAACGTTTTCAGTATTGAAAACCCTAATATAGCTCTAGATATGAACAGCAGATCGGATTGATTCCGGACTCAACCAAACAAGCTTTCAAATCATATAACATTATTAATCATGAATCATAAACAATAATTACTCGAGACAAAACTAATTCATTGAATCAAAAGCATGTTTGTGAAATCAACTTATTATCCCATAACCAATAATAGGTATTTAGTTACTCATAGCTATGGAGTTCATCATCATCAATTATTCAATCAATAAATAAGATGAAGAACATGTAACAATACCAAACCCTGGAAGCAAACCCTAAAAGAATGGCTCTCCACAAAGAATTCCCAAGAAAAAGATATGTCATGTATCATAAAGAATAAACTCCTTCTTTTATAGCCTTCTCACTTTCCAAAATTAGGTCTTCAAAGTCCATTAGGTGAGAGTCCACCAAGCCCACGAGAATGAGAAACCCATGTGAAAATACGCCCCAAAACGGTCGCTGGATCTCGGTATTGTGGCCGGAAATCGACGGAGAGTTGCCGAATCGGCCCGTGACCGGCAAAGTCCGCCGGCCATGTCAACGGGTCGAACGGGTCAATGCCGAGTCTGACGGCCAAACCGGCCGACCGAGTGGATCGGGTCGTAGTAGTCCAGCCTGAGTCGTAACATGACTCGGATGTGAATCACTGCTTTGAGCTGAAATGTCGGCCTTGAGCCATTGCAGCCTTGCACAGAGCCATATGCTTAGTGAATAGCAATCATTGTGGCTGCAGCGACCAAGACATTTCCAAATCCATAATGGCTAAGCAATTCCACCATTCTCCTTTCAAGCCACACTTCTTGGCCCCTTGGAACAGCACACAGCATATACCTTCAACCTATCTGGCCATCCTCTCCATTTGAGCTGCAATCTGTAGCTTCAAACCTGCAATGCCCTGTAGCTATCACCTCCATCCCCTCCTTGGCAACCAACACTTCCCAGCTGACTCGTTCTCATCGCCCGTAATCCATTCTCGTGCTTAAGCAACATCAACACAGACTCGTAACCACCACCTTGCCGTCTTGCTCGCAACTTCCACATAATTCCCGCTATCAAACCAACTCGGCCTCGAGCCCCGCAACACAACCATTGCATTCCACTCTCGCACTCGAAGCTCCACCAGCCTTACACCGCACTTCACCAGACTCACACTTCACCTCAACAGACTGCAACTCGGACCCTTTTTATGCGGCTCTCAGTAACATCACAAAGTGCCTTCACATTCATCGCAGCACAATGGTTGGCCATCACAAACCCAAGCCAACACCACACAGCAGCATCATCAGGCCACTTCCCACAAGCAACAATTGGCTCATAGCAGACTTCATCATTCCAATCCCTTGCACTTTGATTGCGGCTCTCACTAACTACAGCCACCACTGCTATCTCACTTAGTCACAGCTGCCATCTTAGACACAACACCAATATCACTGCAGGCTCCATGCCAACTGTGCTTCATTTCAGCTTTCCCTAGAACAGCTCTGCAATTCCATTGTGACAATGCCATTGAAACCATTTTTAGCCATTTACAACCACCAGACTTATCTCAATCAGTCCCACCATCACTTGCATATTGACACAACCAAATTGCCAGCCTGCAATGTAATTCAGATCACAGCTCCACATTAACCACCAGTACCAATTAATAAACCAGGCAATACCTCCTACAACTGCACTGCCATCTTCCCAGTGTACCCTGGCTAAGTTACAAACCCAGCTGTAACATCACAAGCCTTCAGCTCCAACTACACCTGCAATTGCTCAAAGCCCAGAATCATTTCCCATAACCTCACTGATTCAACAGCTGCAGAACCCGTTCAATCCCAGGCCAGCACAAAATCTTCAAGGCCATTGAAGCCATGGGAGCAACCACCACCTTATGCATCAGAACCATGGTATCATCACAATCTCAGGTCAACCCATCTTTTATTCATCAACCACTGCTCCAAGAACAAACCCATTCCTTCCAATTTCACAGGCATTACCACCACAAGCACCACAGCCAACACCATCAGAAGTACCTTGAATCAAAACCCCAACTCTGACTCCACCCATCTGAATTCAATCTGAACACAGAGCTTCACTCCATGAGCTCAACCAAACTGCAATTACTCTTTCCTACCCCCTATTCATCCATTTTTTCTGCCTCAGCTTCAAAATCCATCCAAGCTTCAATCTCAATCTTTCGGGTCAACAGCCAGCAATCCCATCTGTAATTTCAATTTGCATCTGCTTCTGAGGTTCGATGTTAACATGATCCTCACCAACTCTGAGCAACAGCTATCGATTTGCAACTCGACTTTTCGAACCAATCTCGATCTAAATATACATCAGCAGCACTTCACACAGCACACAACTTCCATCGTCTGAGAGTATCCATTTCCAATCTATATTATCAACTCCTCTCTAATCTGCTTCTCTCTTTCCCGATCTCTCCCTTTCTCTGGGCTCAAGATGCCGCCTCCATGTCTTGATTTCAAGTTGAACATGATAATAATGAGAAATAACTTCTCACTGAATTCTAGGTCTTGTGTAGGAATTGAACTGGTTAACTCCACTCAAGCAAAGTAGCTAAGGGGTACTCAAATAATTATAAGCACCCACGCTTCTGATAAAAGCCACCTCCAATTACTTTGGCCTGTCGGTTCCAGGTAACCGACAGCCTAATTCTCTTCCGCTCCCTTGTCGCGTTTCAGCCTGCTCCACATATAGCTCGCCTGTGAGATGACAATTTCGCCCTTTGGCCCAATTTGGATAATTTCTTCTTCTTTTCCTCCGTGCGACTCCATTGCACCTAATAACTCAAATTCAAACATAAGATACATAATTCACACGAAAAATAGCAATGCGAAAAAATATGATCTTTATTTATTCCTACCAGAGTGGGTTTTGATCGGTTGTCACCGGTCAAAAATAATTTCACTTTCTTGCTTCACTAAAATAAAGTAGTATGCAATAAGAAAGAGTTCGTATCCCACGAGAGAGGCTTATGTTGTTATGCAAATTTTCGGTTTCTTAGTAACCAAGGGGGATGTTGATGTTTCAAAGCAATAAAAATAAATTGAAAGCAAAGTAATAATAAAATTTATCAATAAGGAGAAAGTATTGGTCACGGGATAGTTTCATTCACAAACTCGAATTATCAACAATGACTAGAATTGAAATTTTAATCTCTCATTTACTAAAAGTCTAGGATCCCTTGATCGCAAGAGTATCCCGCTAATTCCTGATTTCATCACAACCACATTAAAAGATGCATATGTGAATTCTTTAGAAAGCAACCTAAAGTGTAAAAGCACAATTAAGTTTAACTCCTAAAAGCAATAAGTTTTACGAATAAGACTAATCAAGGCAACCAAAATGTGTAAAAGCACTAATTCGATTTAACCAGTTACGATTCATATGTGACTAGTAGGATATATCACTACAAGCACTACCCACATTTATGCTACTCAAAATCGGGGATAGACAACGTTTTATTGAAAGCCCTAATATAGCTCTAGATATGAAAGTAGATCGGATTGATTAGGACTCAACCAAACAAACTATCAAATCATAAACATTATAAACCATGAATCATAATCAATAAATTACCGAGACAAAACTAATACATTGAATCAAATCTTATTTGTGAAATCCACTTATTATCCCATAACCAATAATAGGTATTTAGTTACTCATAGTATTTTTATTCAACATAATTATTATCAAAAATAAGATGAAGAACATGTAAAATAAAATGGAAGCAAACCCTAGTAGAATCGCTCTCCTCCAAAACTCCAGTAAAAAAAATACGTCATAATAAAAGAATAGAAACTCCTTCTTCTTATAGCCTTCACACTTTCCAAAATTAGGTCTTCAAAGTCCATCCCCAAAAAGTCCACCAAGCCCATGAACCATGTGAGAAACCCATGTGAAAATACGCCCCAAAACGGTCGCGGAGTCTCGGGATTGTGGCGGAAATCGGCGGAAAACAGCTCACGTAACAAGCAAAATCCGCCCCAGTCAACGGGTCCAAAACTTGGTCAATCTTTGAGTCGGATCGGTCAAACCAGGTCGGAGGAGTGGATCGGGTCGGGGTAGTCCGTAGCAGTCGAGAACATGACTCGAGATGTGAATCAGTTGTTTTGAGTGAAATGTCGGGCCTTGAGCCATTGCGGCCTTGCACGGCCATATGCTTGTGAATAGCAATCATTGTCTTTGCGGCCCGGACATTTCCGCCATAATGGCTAAGCAATTCCACCATTCTCCTTTCAAGCCACTTCTTAGCCCCTTGGAACAGCACCATGACATATACCTTCAACCTATCGGCCATCCTCTCCATTTGAGCTGCACTGTAGCTTCAAACCTGCAATGCCCTGTAGCTATCACCTCCATCCCCTCCTTGGCAACCAACACTTCCCAGCTGACTTCTGTTCTCGTCAGCCCTGTAATCCATTCTGCGGCTTAGCAACATCAACAGCAGCTCAGAACCACCACCTTGCTGTCTTGCCTGCAACTTCCACATAATTCCTGCTATCAAACCAACTCAGTCTGAGCCCTGCAACACAACCATTGCATTCCACTCTGCACCCGAAGCTCCACCCGACCTACACGCACTTCACTCACACTTCACCTCAACAGCTGCAACTCGGACCCCTTTTTATGCGGCTCACCGTAACATCACAAAGTGCCTTCACATTCATCAAAGACAATGGTTGGCCATCACAAACCCAAACCAACACCACATAAATGACATCATCAGGCCACTTCCCACAAGCAACAATTGGCTCATAGCAGACTTCATCATTCCAATCCCTTGCACTTTGATTGCGGCTCTCACTAACTACGGCCACCACTTTGCTACCTCACTTAGTCACAATGCCATCTTAGACACAACACCAATATCTTTCTGAGGCTCCATGCCAACTGTGCTTCATTTCAGACTTTCCCTAAATGACTCTGCAATTCCATTGTGACAATGCCATTGAAACCATTTTTAGCCATTTACAACCACTTAGACTTATCTCAATCAGTCCCACCATCACTTGCATATTGACACAAACCAAATTGCCCTGCTATGTAATTGGATCCGGCTCCACATTAACCACCGATACCAATTAATAAACCAGGCAATACCTCCTACAGCTTTGTACCCCATCTTCCCGAGTGTACCACGGCTAAGTTACAAAACCCAGCTGTAACATCACAAGCCTTGACTCCAACTACACCTGCAATTGCTCAAAGCCGAGAATCATTTCCCATAACTCACCGATTCAACAATTTCACGCAGAACCCGTTCAATCCCAGGCCAGCACAAAATCTTCAAGGCCATTGAAGCCATGGGAGCAACCACCACCTTATGCATCAGAACCATGGTATCATCACAATCTCAGGTCAACCCATCTTTTATTCATCAACCATCAAGCTCCAAGAACAAACCCATTCCTTCCAATTTCACGGGCATTACCACCACAACACCACAGCCAACACCATCGAAGTACCTTGAATCAAAACCCCAACTCGACTCCACCCATCTGAATTCAATGCGAACACGTAGCTTCACTCCATGAGCTCAACCAAACTGCAATTACTCTTTCCTACCCCTATTCATCCATTTTTCGCCTCGCCTTCAAAATCCATCCAAGCTTCAATCTCAATCTTTCGGGTCCAACAAACAAGCAATCCCATCCGTAATTTCAATTTGCATCCGCTTCGAGGTTCGATGTTACATGATCCTCACCAACTCGAGCCACAACCATCGATTTGCAACTCGACTTTTCAACCAATCTCGATCTAAATATACATCAGCCACACTTCACAAAGACACAACTTCCATCGTCCGAGAGTATCCATTTCCAATCTATATTATCAACTCCTCTCTAATCTTTCTCTCTTTCCCGATCTCTCCCTTTCTCCGGGCTCAAGATGCCGCCTCCATGTCTTGATTTCAAGTTGAACATGATAATAATGAGAAATAACTTCTCACTTCAATTCTAGGTCTTGTGTAGGAATTGAACTCGGTTAACTCCACTCAAGCAAAGTAGCTAAGGGGTACTCAAATAATTATAAGCACCCACGCTTGATAAAAGCCACCTCCAATTGCTTTGGCCTTTCGGTTCCGTGTAACCGATGGCCTAATTCTCTTCCGCTCCCTTGTCGCGTTTCAGCTGCTCCACATATATCTCGCTTTGTGAGATGACAATTTCGCCCTTTGGCCCAATTTGGATAATTTCTTCTTCTTTTCCTCCGTGCGACTCCATTGCACCTAATAACTCAAATTCAAACATAAGATACATAATTCACACGAAAAATAGCAAAGAAAGCATAAACTCTATATAGTAAATACGGTGTATTCTACACCTATCAGATTCCCCCACACTTAGACTTTGCTAGTCCTCGAGCAAATCAAACAAAATAATAAAATACAATAACTCCGTGTCGTCGAGGCTACGGTCACTTTTAGCATAAATAACAAGCCTTTAAACCCCTAGGTGTCCCTAGTGGACGAGTTATAGTCTCGTGAGGGTTTACTAGAGATTTACCCACAAAACCTATATTACCAACTTACTAGTTCTCCGTAATGATAGTATCCAACGCGCTAAGAAGACATAGAGATTCTCTGCACACTAGTCATAAGAAGTTAGACACATAAATGAACACAATCTCATTCTTAAAAGTTGAGAGAGAAGTAACCATCCTTTCTCACTAAAATTCGGGTTCGGAGTGATCAAAAGTCTCACTACGCCTCACAAGAAAGGGTTTTATGATATTGCTCTCAATAATAAATTGACTCTTTATGGGTCACACATGTGTCCAGTTGGAATGAAGAGAGAATCCTGCGACACGTTGAATGGTAGGAAGGCTTAACCCTCCGAAGTTTTTGAAAACCCACATCTTTTATATATTTTTGAAAACCCATTTTCTGACGACCTCTTCGAAAGGAAATCAACCATTTAACGAAGGTGGGAATATGCTTACTTACCTCGTTATCCGTTCGACATGCAGCTAGCACCACTCACAAAGATCCATAGAAACGTCTTCGGTCTTCTATCGGTGTCTTCATCTTCGTCTTCGGTCTTCAACTCTTGATGATAACTCTCGAACGTCGTAGAATCTTGACAATATGATTCTTTCCCTCAAATTCCTTGTCGCTTGATACTTCATTATAGATATTCCTTCTTTCCATAGGCTTTATTGAAAGAATACAAAAATACAAACAAACTATACAAACCCAAAAAAATTTTTCTTTTTTTTTTTTTTTTTTTTTTTTTTTTTTTTTTTTTTTTTTGAATAACAAATAAAACTAAAACAAAATAAAAACATTTTTCTCTTGTGTCTTTTTTTTTTTTTTTTTTTTTTTTTTTTTTTTTTCTTTTGAGACAAGAGAAAGTAAAATACAAATAAAATAAAAAAAATAAATAAAAAATGTAAGTACAATGCCATGGTGTAAGTACTTTACCGCTTGAATCTTCACAACTTATATGTCTTGATATCATAACTTCTCGAATTCTCATCCTTAATAATTTCCGCTTTGTATATTAGTCTTCAACTTATAAAAATTATGCTCCCCTGTTTTGTTGCTTTACTCAAATCAAATCTGCCCATTTTATACAATTGTTTGTAAACCTCGAACGTGTTCAACTTTCCTTCCATTTGTGATGCTCCTCTTGTTGATGATGATGGTGTTTCTATGGACCTGTTGGTGTAGAGAGAGATAAGGTGGATGGTGCTAACTGCGAACAAGATCACAAGTGGAATGTAAGTTAGCAATTCGATGTCACCAACATGGTTGATAAAAATAGCACTCAAGAGATCAAAATAGTGCTTCTATGGTGGGAAATTGGACAGCTCACCATTCTGCCCGGAATTTACGTACGGTGACACACACTCAAAAAGCACAATTTTAGACAGTACAAAAGAATTGAAGGTTGGTTCCTCACATTATGTAACATGGGTAGTCTCCACTATAGGGGATCACTGTTCTAATACCGAATTCACTGCACCTTATTTGCCATCGGCATGGTTAAATCCAACTTTAACTCTCATACAATTAAGAAACCCGATCATGTTCTCTGTCATCTCTAAGTTCAGTCACTATTGTGAGATTCTCGATGTAATCTTAGCGACAAGTATACTATGTGACTCTAAAGAACTACAAGTTGGAGTTTTCTTATTCACTAGTTCACAAAAAAAATTGAAAAATTGCAAAAATTTACAACATAAACCACTCCCCCACACTTAAACTTTACATTGTCCTCAATGTAAATTGAATCGTCCAAAGTAAGTCAAGGTGGGAAATCCTAATAAGAAATCAGCAAAAACAAAAAGTAAAAATAAAACAAGAAAAACTAAAAACAAGAAAAGAAATAAATACAAGACAAGAAATACTCATCCTTTGGGTTGCCTCCCAATTAGCGCTTGGTTTAAAGTCGTCATCCCGACTATCTCCTTGCTTGCAAAGCCTTAGCTAGGGTCCCATACGCTATGGACACCCGAATGAACATCACTTGGATACCGCATGACTTCAAACATGTTGAAGCGAATTATCTCCTCATCAAACTTCATAGTGAGTATTCCCCGCGTCCACATCAATGACGGTTTTAGCCAGTCTTCATGAAAGGTCTCCCAAGCGGCGGGGGTATGGATACATCCGAACCATCATCCATTTCTAGAACACAAAAATCAGCTGGAAAAACTAGTTGGTTCACACTGCACAAGGACATCCTCAATAATACCCCTAGGGTAGACATTAGAACGATCCGCAAGTTCAAGCACAATATTAGTTGGTTTCAAGGGACCCAACTTTAAAGACTTATAAATAGATGCTGGCATGATATTCACTGATGCTCCTAAGTCAAGCATAGCCTTACCAATCTTTGTGTTACCAATCTCTACGGGTATAGTGAAACTACCCGGATCCTTGCATTTGGGTGGGAGTTTCTTTTGCAAGACCGCCAAGCGTTTTCCCCCACACTCATAACCTCATTACGGGATTAGCTTTTTCTTCTTGGTACACAAGTCCTTCAAAACCTTCGCATATTTGGGAACTTGCTTGATAACATCAATGAGTGGAATGTTTACATGAAGCTTCTTGAAGATATCTAAAATCTCCTTTTCTAATTCCTCCTTCTTAGAACTTGCAAATCTGCGAGGAAAAGGCATAGGAGGAACATAAGTAGAAATAGGAGTTTTAGAGTTGGAATTAGGTACCTCAGAAGTTTGGGGAAAATCAGCATTCTTTTCCTCCAAAACAGGTTCCTTTTGGGTCTCCATATCACCCACATCAGCAACTTCGGGTTGCACAAGTTGTGTACCACTTCTCAATGTAATAGCACTAACATTCTCTCTTGGGTTGATAGGTTGAGACGGAAGTCTCCCACTATTTTGTGCCTTCAAATTGTTGATATCAATCGCCATGGAAGCCACTTGAGTCTGCAAATCCTTGATAGCACTCTTAGTTTCTTGTTGGCTTTCTTTGAACATGGTAGAAATACCTTGCATCATTGCTTTAAGCTTTTCATCGATGTCGAACCTTGGTTTTGCATTGGTTGTTGTTGTTCTTTGAAATGGTTGTTCTTTGTGGTTGAAACCCGCTTGGACGGTTGAAAGTAGGTTGTGAAACCGCACCTTGATTGTTGGCATAGCTAAAGTTGGGATGATCTCTCCATCCCCGGATTGTACGTGTTTGAGTACGGATCATACCGTCTTTGCTTTGATTTGGAAAGACCGCATTAGCTTGCTCCAACCCTTCACCATGTGAAGGTAAAATAACCGCAGCCATCCTTTGCATCATGTGCTCCATGTTATCCATCCTTTGCTCACGTTGTGATGCTAATGAATCATTAACTTCATGCACTTGCCTAACCATGGTTCACCTCTTGTGTAGAATTGTTGCGAGTTCGCAGCCATGCTTTCAATCAACTCGGCAGCTTGGGCCACCGTCTTGTTCACTAGAGCACCACCACCCGCAGCGTCTAGAAGATATCTATCACTTGATTGAAGACCTTCGTAGAAGTATTGGATTATCATAGCATCACTAACTTGATGGTGTGGACAGCTTGCCACCAATCTCTTGTACCTCTCCCAACATTCATACAATGATTCTCCAACATGTTGCTTTATTCCACAAATCTCTTTGCGAATTTGAGTGGCCTTAGACGCAGGAAAATACCTCTCTAGAAAGATTTTCTTCAAACTGTTCCATGTAGTGACACTCCCAGGTGGCAAACAATACAACCAATCCTTAGAGCTGTCCACCATAGAAAATGGAAAAACTTTCATCATTGCACCATTGACTTCGGTCTCATTTGAAGCATAGCCTTGACAATGGTATAGAACTCCATGAGATGCTTGTTTGGGTCCTCATTCGCCATACCATGAAACTTTGGCAACTCCTAAGCAGCCCCCGGCTTGATCTCGAAAGTTGAGTTTGTTTGGATACACCATTGTTGTGCATCAAGCCTATGAGAAGCCAAATCCTTGAGTGTACGGTTTGCATTGTCACCCATTGTTTCTTCCTCTTCAATTAGTGGTTCTCCTACGAATGGAACCTCTTCTTCCTCTTCTCGATGAAGAGCTTCGTTTCTACTTCCAAGACTTGTTCTTCCGTTGTGTCTTGCCTTGGTTGGAGTATTGTGCCTCTTCGAGTAGCTATCCCGCACCTTTGATAATTCCAATCTTTGGAAGCCAGGGGATTAGTACTGAAAACAATTCTCGCAAACAAGTGAGAAACAAGACAATAAACGAAAGCAAGTATAAAAGCGTAAATTGTAAAAGAAACTAAAAACTTAATAACAAGCCGTATGCCTCCCAGAATGGCGCCAAAATTTGATCGGATGTCACCCGGTCAAAAATAATTTCACTTTCTTGCTTCACTAAAATAAAGTAGTATGCAATAAGAAAGAGTTCGTATCCACAGAGAGGCTTATGTTGTTATGCAAATTTTCAGTTTCTTAGTAACCAAGGGGGGATGTTGATGTTTCAAAGCAATAAAAATAAATTGAAAGCAAAGTAATAATAAAATTTATCAATAAGGAGAAAGTATTGGTCACGGGATAGTTTCATTCACAAACTCGAATTATCAACAATGACTAGAATTGAAATTTTAATCTCTCATTTACTAAAAGTCCTAGGATCCCTTGATCGCAAGAGTATCCCGCTAATTCCCTGATTTCATCACAACCACATTAAAAGATGCATATGTGAATTCTTTCTAGAAAGCAACCTAAAGTGTAAAAGCACAATTAAGTTTAACTCCCTAAAAGCAATAAGTTTTCTGGAATAAGACTAATCAAGGCAACCAAAATGTGTAAAAGCACTAATTCGATTTAACCCAAGTTACGATTCATATGTGACTAGTAGGATATATCACTACAAGCACTACCCACATTTATGCTACTCAAAATCGGGGATAGACAACGTTTTTGATTAAAGCCCTAATATAGCTCTAGATATGAAAGTAGATCGGATTGATTCCTACTCAACCAAACAAACTATCAAATCATAAACATTATAAACCATGAATCATAATCAATAAATTACCGAGACAAAACTAATACATTGAATCAAATCTTATTTTTGTGAAATCCACTTATTATCCCATAACCAATAATAGGTATTTAGTTACTCATAGTATTTTTATTCAACATAATTATTATAAAAAATAAGATGAAGAACATGTAAAATAAAATGGAAGCAAACCCTAGTAGAATCGCTCTCCTCCAAAAACTCCAAAGTAAAAAAATACGTCATAATAAAGAATAGAAACTCCTTCTTCTTATAGCCTTCACACTTTCCAAAATTAGGTCTTCAAAGTCCATCCCAAAAAAGTCCACCAAGCCCATGAACCATGTGTGAGAAACCCATGTGAAAATACGCCCCAAAAAATCGCTAGGAAATCGGGATTGTGGCGAATCGGCGGAAAAAGCGGCTCCGAATGGCAAAACCCAAGGGTCAAAACGGGTCAATCTTGATCGGATCGGTCAAACCGGTCAGACCGGAGTGGATCGGGTCGGGAGTAGTCAGTAGAGTCGAACATGACTCGGATGTGAATCGGCGGACCTTGAGCCATTGCGGCCTTGCCTGGCCATATGCTTGTGAATAGCAATCATTGTCTTCTTGATTTTCCACCATAATGGCTAAGCAATTCCACCATTCTCCTTTCAAGCCACACTTCTTGGCCCCTTGAAGCAAACACACAGCATATACCTTCAACCTATCGGCATCCTCTCCATTTGAGGCGCAATCAGAGCTTCAAACCCGCAATGCCCTCGGAGCTATCACCTCCATCCTCCTTGGCAACCAACACTTCCCAGCCTGACTTCATTCTCATCGCCCGTAATCCATTCTCGCGGCTTAGCAACATCAACAAACAGCTCGAGAACCACCACCTTCTTGTCTTGCTGCAACTTCCACATAATTCTGATCAAACCAACTCGATCGAGCCTGCAACACAACCATTGCATTCCACTCTCTCGCACTGGCTCCACCGGCTACACCTGCACTTCACCACTCACACTTCACCTCAGCAGCTGCAACTCGGACCCCTTTTATGCGGCTCACTGTAACATCACAAAGGTGCCTTCACATTCATCGGCACAATGGTTGGCCATCACAAACCCAAGCCAACACCCACGGCAAAGATCATCGCCACTTCCCACAAGCAACAATTGGCTCATAGCAGACTTCATCATTCCAATCCCTTGCACTTTGATTGCGGCTCTCACTAACTACTGACCACCATCAAGCTACCTCACTTAGTCACAGAGTGCCATCTTAGACACAACACCAATATCACCGCAGGGCTCCATGCCAACCGTGCTTCATTTCGGCTTTCCTAGAACATTTCTGCAAATTCCATTGTGACAATGCCATTGAAACCATTTTTAGCCATTTACAACCACGGACTTATCTCAATCAGTCCCACCATCACTTGCATATTGACACAACCAAATTGCCCACTGTGCAATGTAATCGAGATCACGGCTCCACATTAACCACCGTACCAATTAATAAACCGAGTAATACCTCCTCTTGTTTGCCATCTTCCCAGTGTACCCTGGCTAAGTTACAAACCCATGTAACATCACAAGCCTTGACTCCAACTACACTACTTGATTGCTCAAAGCCAGAATCATTTCCCGTAACCTCACCGATTCAACAATGCAGAACCCGTTCAATCCCAGCCAAACAAAATCTTCAAGGCCATTGAAGCCATGGGAGCAACCACCACCTTATGCATCGAGAACCATGGTATCATCTCAATCCCAGGTCAACCCATCTTTTATTCATCAACCACTGCTCCAAGAACAAACCCATTCCTTCCAATTTCACAAGCATTACCACCACAAGCACCACAGCCAACACCATCAGAAGTACCTTGAATCAAAACCCCAACTCTGACTCCACCCATCTGAATTCAATCTGAACACAGAGCTTCACTCCATGAGCTCAACCAAACTGCAATTACTCTTTCCTACCCCTATTCATCCATTTTTTCGCGCCTCGGCTTCCAAAATCCATCCAAGCTTCATCTCAATCTTTCGGGTCAACAGCGACCAGCAATCCCATCTAATTTCAATTTGCATCCGCTTCGAGGTTCGATGTTACATGATCCTCACCAACTCGAGCCACGCCCATCGATTTGCAACTCGACTTTTCGAACCAATCTCGATCTAAATATACATCAATGAAAGACTTCACAAAGACACAACTTCCATCGTCCGAGAGTATCCATTTCAATCTATATTATCAACTCCTCTCTAATCTGCCTCTCTCTTTCCCGATCTCTCCCTTTCTCCGGGCTCAAGATGCCGCCTCCATGTCTTGATTTCAAGTTGAACATGATAATAATGAAATAACTTCTCACCGAATTCTAGGTCTTGTGTAGGAATTGAACCGGTTAACTCCACTCCAAGCAAAGTAGCTAAGGGGTACTCAAATAATTATAAGCACCCACGCTTCTCGATAAAAGCCACCTCCAATTACTTTGGCACTCGTCGGTTCCGGTGTAACCGACAGCCACTTAATCTTCCGCTCCCTTGTCGCGTTTCACCTGCTCCACATATATCTCGCCTGTGAGATGACAATTTCGCCCTTTGGCCCAATTTGGATAATTTCTTCTTCTTTTCCTCCGTGCGACTCCATTGCACCTAATAACTCAAATTCAAACATAAGATACATAATTCACACGAAAAATAGCAAAGAAAGCATAAACTCTATATAGTAAATACGGTGTATTCTACACCTATCGCTTTTCGATACCAAGAATGGGACACAATTCAAATACATTCTGCCAGAGCATCATTCGGTTGAAGTACTGGATTAAGTAATTGAAGAACTAGGTGAAAAAATCTCTACATATCCAGAAGACTGCAAGCCAAGTTTTGGTTCTACCATCTATGCCAGAATCAGATTGATTTAACTAAACCACTTCACATAGGAGGTTGGTGGAATAGTGCTGCTGGAGGAGTTACCTGGATTAGATTTCACTGGGAGAAATAACCTCATAACCTCTGTCCCAAATGCTATATTATTGATCACAATGAAGAAGAATGCCTTAACGTAGCTGATGATCTGATGATTCGAAGGTTTACTAATGAGTTATACATTAACTAGCTCCATGAACTTGCAACTGGATATAGAGTAGAAATATGTGATGATATCGAGCTTTTATTATAAAAAATTTGTGAAGCTAGTAGGAAAAAGATTTAAGAAGAAGCTTTATTAGAAGACCAGCAAGAGGATGGTGAAATAAGAAGCAACAAAATATCTAGAGCTGATGACTCTCATGGAGATATCATGAAAAGTAATATTGGGAAACTACCATGCCCTAATGAATATGATGATATGGAACATGATCTCATAGAAGAATGGGATGCAAAAGAAGGAGAGAATCTCCAAGAGATGAATGAGGCTGATAGCAATCTGGTAATCCATCTCTACTTTAAAACTTCTCTCAAGTTTAATTTTTTCAAATTCAGTACTGTAATTTATTGCAAAGCCTATATTAATTTTTTGATACTTTCAAACTCTGCATTGTTTTGTTCTGTACAGAATAATTATCTTAACTTGAGTATCAAGTTCAATAATAACTACTACTATCTCCAACATGAAAATTCTGAAATGGGCTTGTCATGGTTTTTTTAGGAAAGGATACTAGAGATCATTTGCATTATCTAAACATAACTCATTCCCTGAAAACATATTCTTATCCGAAAACTAAGATCAATGATGATAGGATCTTGAATCTCACAAATTTCCTTAGCATGCCTAATAGATCATATGTTCCATATGTGGTCAAGCTGGTGGTATCATTCTTCTCTAGACGGATGGTTTCAATCTAGATTTAGTAAATTCTTCTAGCAATATGTTTCATGCTATTATTGACAATGATCCCGTTTAAGGGTGAGTGGTTTTTCTCTTGTATTTATGGAACTCCTTATAAAAATGACCAACTCGAACTAATGGGAGTATATCAAAAACTTCTAACCTCTGTTTTCATGCCTTGGGAAATCATTGGAGATTTTAATATAGTTATGAATCAAATACTCATACCGATATCACATCTCAAGATGTCCTAGATTGCATTAGGACGATTTATCGATCTAGGTTTTATTGGTAATCCTTTCACACTGGACTAGTAATAGTCAGTCGTACTCGGCAAAATTAAATCTAGATTAGGCAGAACCCTAGTCAATAGTGAATGGATTTATAAATATCCTAATTCAATTCTCCATCATTTAGTTCAAAAAGGTTGAGACCATTCTCCAATATTACTTTCTCTTTATTTTAAAATAGTTACTAATGGTAGAAATTGGAAAGTTTTGAACATTGGCTTGATAATGATGTGCTTAAATGAAATTATGAATGCTTGGAGTACTAACACTACAGAGTCCGCATCTTTCACATTCTCTAATAAATTAGCTAATACTAGACACCTAGTATCCAAATGGAGCAGATTGAACTTTGCCGATTCAAGCAAAAATCTCTAGTCTTCAACAAGATTTGAATCACCTGCAAACTCTATCAAAATTTTGGCGTGAATATTCAATTTTTTAAAGATAGAAAAGAAATTGATTCTCTAAATGATATCCAAGCTAGTTCTAATAGACAAAAAGCTAGAGATCATTTTTACAATGACATGGATAGAAATTCAAAGTACTTTCATATCATAATGAATCAAAGAAGGTTAGAAATGAAATTGATTCTCTTCAAGCTCGATGGTTCATGGTGCCTGGATAGGGAATTCAATTGAAGACCTTTTAGTTTCTCACTTCAAAAAGATCAAAGACTACTTCTAATCCCACGAGATAGCTACCACTTTCTCCAACAGATTCAAACTTGTACTGATCAAGAGAACGAAAATCTCATTGCTATACCAACTGACAAAATTCATCAAGCTCTAATGCAAATGGAGCCATGGACTTCCCGGGGCCGGATGGTTTTCCTCCGAGGTTTTATCAATCTCAATGGCATGTTCTCAAGGATGATGTGTGTAAAACAATGAAGGCTTTCTTCGAATCTGGATACTTGTTAAAGAAGTGAAACAATACTAGAGTTACTTTGATCCCTAAAATTACTTCATATCAAAAACTCCGAGGACTTAGGACCTATAGCTCTATGTAATACCATTTACAAACTTATGTCCAAGATCCTTGCTCTAAGATTGAAGAAGCACATGGCTAATATTATTTCCCCACTACAATCGACATGTCCCGGGAAGGATAATTTGAGAAATTTATGTATGGTCCAAGAACTTGTTAAAGCTATGAAGAAGAAAAAAAGGAAGAACTGGTCATTTAGCTCTCAAAATGGATATGTCAAAAGCTTTTGATAGACTAGAATGGGTTTTTCTCATTGAAGTTCTAAGAAAATTTGGGTTTTGTGAAAAATTGTGTCACTTAGTCATGCAATGCCTAAGTATTGTGCAAGTGGAGATTATGATTAATGGTTCACCTTCATCAGCTTTCAAACCTACAACAGGAATAAGACAAGGAGGTCCACTTTGTCCTTATCTATTCATTCTTTCTATGAAGGCTTTTTCAAGACAACTGAATTTCTATGAAACAAAAAATCAACTTACATGTATGAAAGTTTCAAGGTCAGCTCCTAAGATTAACCACTTATTATTTGCAGATGACTGTCTTCTTTTCTGCAAAGCAAATCTCACCCAAAAAATCAACTCACAGGTATGAAAGTTTCAAGGTCATCTCCTAAGATTAACCACTTATTATTTGCAGATGACTGTCTTCTTTTCTGCAAAGCAAATCTCACCCAAACAAACTTGCTACTTCAAGTGATTGAAGACTTCAGTGCTTGCTGCAGTGCAATTAATTTTCACAAGTCTCGTAGTTTTTTTTTCGGCAAGAATATGAGTTCTTCAACCTACCGGATTATCGGTGGTATCCTTCAAGTAAGGCAACTTGATATTTCGATGAGAAGTATTTGGGTTTGCCTTTTTTGTGGGTCGTAATAAAAACTTCCTTCAACTCTTATTGGAAAAATGGAGACAAGACTCTCAAAATGATCTGGTACTAACAACTCGAAGTTGGCGGGTGCTTGATGATTAGGAATGTCACAAATGCCATCCATGTTCATCACATGACTAGTTTTAAGCTTCCCGACAAAGACAATCTCTAAAATGAATTCAAATACAACAAAAATACTGGAGAAATAAGAAGACAAATAGGGGAAACACTTCATTACCTTGAGCAGTGTTAATCAAGCTAAAGAAGAAGGAGGATTGGGATTCAGGGAATCTTGAAGTTTTCAATTGGGCTTTACTATCAAAATCACCGGAAATTATGCTCTCGACGATACTTCCATCTGTGCCAGATCTTTAAAGGCTAAAAATTTTCCTGATGGGCAAATATTCAATATTCAAAACAACAATAACTCTACTTGGTCGTGGAGAAGCATCAGTTCAGAATTACAATTCATAAAAAGATTTAGCTGCTGGTCTTTAGGAAATGGTAAGAAGATTAGAATATGGCAAAAGACAGATGGATCGAAAACCTGGACTTCCCACCAACTCCAAAAAATGGTACAACCCATCATGTGAATTATACTTATGTTTATCAGCTTGGTGATCCATCAACAGGTAGTTGGAACATTGATATTATCTTCACTCTCTTTGAAGACCAAACAGCAAGACTCATTCTAAATATGAAAATCGACCACAACTATGAAGACAAGTTAGTCCTGGACTCTTGAAAGGAATGGTTCTTTTTCAATAAAGTCTTGACACAGGGAAAATGATGGAGGAGAAATATGGTAATGTTTCAAAGGATCAAAGAATGAAGAGTATCTATCGAAAATTGTGGAAACTTCCACTTCTTCCCGGGATTAATCATTTTGTTTGGAAATGTGTTAAAGATATCCTACCAACATGAGACAAACTATATTATTTCATTCGGAACGAAACTCATCTTTGTCCTTTTTGCAATCAAGTTATTGAAGACCTGCTCACTGCATTCTTGATTGTTCATCTTCAAGACTTGTGTGGTTTGCTACTCTAGGTTTGAGAACCGATAAATCAAGCAACCTGAAAGATCAGTTCTGTTCTTGGTTTGATAAAATATTAGCTCACCAAATTAAGGAGAATGAAGTCCGCAAGATTGCTATAGTGGCCTCGGTGATCCTAATGTCGTGCAACAAAGTTTTCAAAGAAAAGAATACTTCACCATATGAGATCATCTACAAATGCAAGAAGAAAATCTCGAACTTTGAAACTAAGCCAGTCAGGGTTATTAAATCCAATATCCCTCAAGATAGAACTAATCTTAGATGGTCACTAAATAAATATTGATGGCTCTTTTGTCAACAGAAATAAAACAGGCAGACTTGGACTGATATATCGTTATTTTGCAGGTCAACTTCTGGATTGCAGAGTGTCGAGTTTGAGAGATGCAGTTAATAAAGAGTCGATCAATATAGATTGGAGACTTCGTAATATGGTGTTGAACACCAAAAATTTATTTAGTCAATTTAATTCTTGGCATTGTCATCGTGTGCCCAAAGAGATGAATAAGGTGGCAGATATTCTAAGTTGGCCAGAGTAGAAAAAACTTAGTGTTTGGTTATCAACTTCTCCTAGCTGTATAGTAAATCAGTTTCAGGAAGAAGCCTACAATGTAAACACTCATTCTTAATTCATGCAATTTTCAGTTTAAAAAAAAAGACGAGATGGTAATCCTTGAATTAAGAAATACAAAAGTAAGTTCGAGAGACCATTGCTGTTTTTTAGGGATGCAAAAGTTTTAACAAATCAAACAGAAAGGTCATTCCAGTCCACTATGACTACTCTGGTAGGGAAAGCCAAAAGCTATCCCAACGCTCTTTCACATGTCAAATTTTTCCAGAGCTTTTCTTAGAGCATCTCTGTCAGTTCCTTCACTGGCAAACCTTCTCACTTGTAAAAATCGAAATCTGTGTCTGGCTTCTTCACATTCGTCCTGTAGCCCTTCTCGAAATCCTTGGGAAGAATAACATATCGGTTCTTGCGGACAGCGTGCATTCCAGCTTCTTGACAAATAGCAGATATCTGATATCATAATCAATCAATCAAATTAACCATATTGCAATGCACACCATGGACTGTTGTATTACAACACACAGACTTCTATTAATTAAAAGAACAAGGCGAATTGGAATCAATTTGAGAATCCTAAATTATCTGAAAGAGCAAAAAAGGCAAAGCTAAATAAAAATCCATGAGAATATGCAGCATCCGCAATAACTACTAGTACGTCGTTACCCAATTGCCTTGCCCTTTCTCTTTTTCACCATCGTAAACCCTACCTTCTACATTACATTTTGTTCATTGATAACAGAAAAATTACCCTAGACTAACAATAAGCAATCTATAAATATCGTAACGCATACCACACATAGTTGGACATTGAGCCACATAAAACTCAGCAGAACTTAAAGATTTCATTTCGTACTATGGTCAAGAGAGGTTACTAACCAACTAAGACACCCCATAAAAGAACACAAAATATAAAATGTGAAACCAACAAACCTCTGCAGCGCTAATTTTATCTGGACGAGAGACATAGTCTTCGAGATCTACCTCATCGCTCAAGTTCATCTTTGCAGTGCATACCTGCACAAAGATATATTTAAGCATAAGTTTTACTGCCAGCTCAACACTACCAGCACAAGGGTAACCAGCCATCATTTTTTTAACCAAAAAAAAAAGATAGCACCACCAATGAGAAATGGTTAAACAGAGCTAAAAGTTTCTACCACAAGCAGAAGTTCAAATACGAATTGTTTTTACTGAAAAAAAGATAGCACCATCAAAACGCTTACTTGGAACACCAGTCGCTTTTGTCGTCTATCAGGAAGAGGAAATTCAATTTTTCTGTCAAGTCTACCAGGTCTTAGAAGTGCAGGATCCAATGTGTCAGCACGATTAGTTGCCATTATGACCTTAACGTTCACTGTTTGGTCAAATCCATCCATCTGTGGAAAGCAATATGAAAAAAGTAGAAGGGTTAAGCTTGATAAAAAATAGAAGGGCTAAGCTTCATAAAAATAACAGTACAAGCTCAGGTGTTCAAGCTTCTTTACGGTCAGTTGTTGCACTTTAGCTCAAGATCCATCATGCCATGCATATAAGAAGGCAAGTAGGCTCACCAAGTAAAACTATAAACTGGGAGCAGCTGTGCCCAAAACATATAGAGGGTGTACAAGAAATCTTGCAGCATGACTCTTACCTGATTCAGAAGCTCCATGAGAATACGCTGAACTTCTCTATCTGCTCCAGTTTGGGCATCAAACCTAGCAGTAGCAATGGCATCTACTTCATCAATAAAGATGATAGCAGGAGCATTCTCTTTCGCAAGACGGAAAACATCACGGACCATTCTTGGACCCTAAAACAAATACAAATATGAAATATCACAGCACACGTATTATAAGAAAGCACATACTGCATACACCAAAAATTGATAAAAATAAAAACATATACATAGTTCTATTATTAATTATTGAAAGGCTATTCTTCAATTCATACCTCTCCTAGATACTTCTGCACAAACTCAGAACCAACCACTCGAATGAAAGCAGCAGTTGTATGATTTGCAACAGCTTTGGCAAGCATAGTTTTACCAGTACCAGGAGGACCATAGAGCAGAACACCCCGAGGTGGATCAATACCAATCTGCTTGTATAGCTCGTGATGCGTAAGTGGTAACTCAACAGCCTCACGTATTTCTTGTTTTTGAATGTCACAACCTCCAATATCCTGTTAAAAATAAGAGAATTAGATGGGTATTAACAATCTGTTCTATCTCAGTTTGGCATGATCTACCATTTACAAAAAAGAAATATCACGTTGCATAATCCGTCTCACATATAGAGTTCATAAGAAAGCATTAACTTGAAATGAACATCTTTACTATCCCAAATTGCATAAACTCAATATACCAAATAAGAAGAGCCGCATTCATATGAGAAAAAACATTATCCGCAGGTAAAATTATACAAATAAGAAGAGCCACATGTAAAAAAAAAAATGATCCACACGTAAAATTATACTAGTTGAATTCTCTTAGTTTTATGATAGGCCAGATTTATGGACTAAAAGACCCAGCATATGCCAGTACATATTTACCATCTATTCGAGGCAAGAGGACTAGTAAAACCAGCTTTACTTTACCTGGAACAGTTGGGGGATCTTGGACAGTACTACACTGGTGATAATACAGTATCCAGCAACTTAGAAGATTATCATTTAAATGCCATGCTGATGTATTATCATTTAAACAAAAACAAAAACAGTAATGGACCTCCTGAGTTATAATACATCTCTGATATTTCTTATTAGTACAATTCAGTAGTTTATCACTGTAAAATTTATAAACAGCTATATTATTTAAGAAAGTAACAGTTGCATATTCAAATTTAGGGTTTCCTATAGGCAATTTAGGGCTTTAGTTGAGATAATAGACACCACTTTATAGGGTTAGAATCCTAAATCCCAAACTTTACAAGCTTCTACAAGTAGATGAAATATAAAACTTACCCTAAACTTGACACCTAAATCTTACCCTAATTCTTCAATCTAACTACACAAATCAAATCAGTTACAAAAGGAAGCAAACAAGAATATATCATAAGCTCTAACAAACAATTGGGGATTAGTTCCAAATTCAAACCCCTAATTCAAACCCTAGAACCAACATGTCATGCAAAAAATTAGGTCAAAAGAAATCAGAGAAACAAGAGACTTACGTTGTAAGAAACATCAGGCTTCTCAGATTGAGACAACAAAGAAATACTTGAATCAGCTTCAGAGGCAAAAAATGTATCAACAAGAGCATTTGAATGACGATGTAAAGCAACAGAAGCAGAAGGCTTCAACAGTTCTCTATTAATAGTACTTAAAATCCTAACATAGTAATTAGAACCAGTAGTTGAACCAACAATCCCATTATTTTGATCAACCATTTCCCATAAATTGACCAATAACAAGCGGAACTGATTGAATCCTTTTAACTTCTTCCTGTGCTCTAAGTAATTCTCTCTTGAGATTTTTGAGTTCATCTTTAACATATTCTTCTTGAATATCGATGAATTCGAGTTGTCTTTGAAGATACTTGAGACGACCATACAAATCTTCTTCATCGTAGGTCATCGATTGTTCGTAGAGGTTTTGAGATCAGATCCCATCGATGAGTATGATGGTGGTGGTTCTATGGATTTTGGTGGATCTAAAACCATGGCCGAAGCCATCTTTGTGATGATCTTCTTTTGCTGTTTCTTCTTTTTCTCGATGTGTTTCACTAGTGAACCTCAAATTTTTGATTTGCCCTTACTCTTTGTTTCGCTATCGCTTCTGGAAACTTATAGATGGGAGAACTCTTTTCGGCCAAGATACCTTTCTTTTCTGGGTCTCGGATATGGATTACCGATAACAATCTTATGGGCCTCTTACTCTAAAGTTTAAACCCAAAATTTCTGAACGATTTTTGAGGCGCCAAATTCTCATCCTCTGGAAGTTTCTAAATAATCTTGGATTAGACAAGATCCGAAAAGGTCTAGATTTAATTAAAGGAAACTTAGTTCGGCAAGTTAAAAATGGAAACTCAGCTTAAAATATGGGAAGACAGATGGATTCCAAATTCTAAATAATCATAACCACAAGACTCGGGACACAAACTCAAAAAGAGTTCAAGAGCTCATAATCGTAGAGAATAAATGGGATCAAGGAAAAAATAGACAGTTACTTTAGCTCGGAGGTTAGAAAGAAAATTCAAGCCATGACCCCGAAAAGAAGAAGAAGACAAAATCCAATGGTTACACCATCATCATTCAGACTTTTCTCAAGAAAACGTTTATAATTTCTTAACAAATCAAGCTCAAGAAGATGATTTTCGTTAATAGATTTCCCATGGAAAAGTATATGGAAAATTCAAGCAATTCCAAGAATTAAACTTTTGCGTGGAAGCTAGCTGAAAAGCTTTGCTTACATCTTCGAGACTAGGGCGCATAACCCTAAATTGACCCAAACGCCAACTATGCAATTCTCAAGTTCAGAAACCGAGAGTCACCTATTCGGATCTTGCCCTTTCGCAGAGCTATTTGGTTTGATTTTCGCTAGGAAATTTAACTTCTTCAATTAATACGGATCCGATTACATCATGGGTTAAAGGGTGGCTTTTAAACCCGTGATTTGGATAATTTGGTAGAAAATCTCAACCATTTTATGGTTCATATGGAAAATACAGATGCTCGGTGGTTTTGAAAAGATAACCCCAAATCAATGCAACTAATTGATCAGATCAGCAGTTTTTGCAATTCATCCCTCAAAAGAATAAAACAAAGGGACTTGGATAACAATCGGTTAATGATGATCAATACCAAACGGTCGGATATAAACACAGATCGATAATATTTATTGATGCTTCTTTCAAGGAAGAAGACCTTTCAATGGGATACGCTCACATCGTTTATTCAAGATCACGGACATTTATGCACATTTTAGCAGGTTCGGAGACAAATTTACTTCGGCTCTTCATGCGGTGGCGAAATCTTTACAAAAAGCTCATATGGCTAAGAGACAACGTCTTGTCTAGCGTTTCAATAAGAATCGATTGTAAAGTCTTGGCGGAACCCAGATCAACAAGGACAACACAAATCTACCATGGACTACTTAAAACACCATTCAAGAAGCCAAGAGAATCTTAAAAGATCATCCTCAAGCTGTAAAGTTTACAAATAGAAAATACAATTGAAAGAATGATCGAATTGCCAAGGAAGCAAGAATAAAGAGCCTTCAACATATGTCTACGAAATTGCAACAAAAAATTAAGCAATCTAAAGCATTATCTCTAATGTATTTGATAGAAACTAAATTGTAAATCTTATGTACTATATTTGCTAGTTAATATATTCATTTTCCCATAAAAAAAACAATTTTTTTTTAAGCATTTTGTGAACAAATGGTTATGATACAAATATTGTGTAGAAAAAATTCACTATGGCGACCAAAAGTGGATGTATCCCTAAATCCTCGAATGTATATATTTTGTATTTCCAATTTAACCCTACTAACCCTTGCCGCTTTAACGATACAAAGAACCATTTGCGTTATAATAACGAATTCGATTTGAAGATCAAATTTCGTCAATTCTTGTTTGATTGAAATCGCCTAAATTTTGGCAAATACTCTAAAACCAACAATGGCAAGATGAGAATACGGTGAAGTTACTTCGTATAAAACGTTATTAGTAGCTCAATAAGTTAAAACTTCATCTATTATGAAATAAAACAACAATATTTGGGTAGTCATAAAAATAAGTTTGATCATTTTATTTTCCCAAAAAGAACACAAAAGAGAAGTCAAGAACACGACTAGCATCAAGAAGAAAAAAATTGTTAGGACTTTAATTAAGAACAAGGTCAAACTATGATCGTTTGGTATGACGAAGACAAATGTTAGATCCGATAGCTTTTATTTTCCGAGACGATTGTTCGCACTCAACAAATTTGTTGATGGACGAACTGCAGTTAATTGAACATTTTGTGTCAAGATATTAAGACGACAATTATGAAGGTTTTAAATTTTGTATTGAACACGGCACACCGGTAATATAATTTGGCAAGTTATTTGAAACCTAATAACGAACTTATAGACATCCCGGAAAATATCATATGAAGGTTGTCCAATTACATTAAGTATTGATAACCAAAAATAGAACTAGCCAAACAAAACACAGCCACACAAAATCAAAATAACAATGAGATGTATATGAAATTGGTACTTTGTTTGGTGTTTGAATACCACCATATTCAATCTTGCTACTCAATAAACAAAACAAGGATAACGTAAAAGGAATGTCTTTGGAAAAAAAGTCTTTGGAGAAAACCCTCCACATATACTACCAAAAAAAAGTGTTAACCAAAATTTAAATTATAAAAAAAGAGTTATAAACTATCCATTCATGTGCACTTGATGAAACTATCACAATACCGTCTACCGTTGCTTGGGTGTTGATAACATCAGGCAAATCTAGTCTCGTGAGTCTCAATATATGTCTTCCCTTTGTAGCCTGGGTGAGTCAAAGTGTGGATAAACTACGGTTTGACGAAAATTGCATTCCCACATCTCCAGTTGATGTGATGGTGTAACATTTGCTGGTTGTTGAGCCGCTACTACCGTCATTTGTTGGGCTACGTCCGGTGTTGGTGATGAGATGTCAGCTGATCGGGGGTTTCTAACACCATGCCCCGCGCATTCACAATAAGAACAACATTTGCTTGCAATTCTCCTAACCGCGGACTCGTAAGGTCCAACAAAAGATATTGCATCCACTGTGCGAGGACAGACAAGGTCATAATTCTCCTAATCGCTCTTCTTACAAAAAGTGGAGGCATGATAATAGCATCAAATCTCGATTTCTCACCACCGGTCACAACATACCGATCATCCACAAGAGCAACACCTTCATTTACTATGAATTCCCAACTGTACGACTAGCATACACCACCCAACCTTCATCCACTTGTCAATACCTATCCCGTGTTTGGGATTCTCCAGATGCTACAGAGCCAAAATCATCATTTGTTGTAGTCTCCTCATCATCCCCATTGCCATTGTCCGCGCCACTACCACTTCCGCATCCACTTCCCTTTCAATCTTGTATGTGTTATTCGAAACAATGGCTCATTAGCATTTATGGGTGGAAGAGATTGGATTTGGTTGGTTGGGGGAAAATTGTAGAAAGGTACCATTAGTGTCGAATCGGATATCACAGAGAACCTAATCTGAAGGTATTGCAATATAAGTTTGATCAATATGATTCATATTATGGTTATTGGTCTCAATCTAATCAGAATAGTTTTCACTTTAAATACCCATATGGGTTTGAGCAGTCATCATGAAATTGATAACTAGGATCCACATGCACTTGAGAATTATTTCCGTGTTTGAATCCTAGTTTCAATGATTCTCACGATCAATATCAAAATTAAGCGGTTAGTGCGGACTCATTCTAAGTTGATTAGGGCTTGACCAATCGAATTAATCGTCTGATAGATCGGTGATAATGAATAAAGGCACGTGCTTTTGAAAGTTTATCTACTTGAAGGAAGACTCTTGGGTTTTCTGCTTTCTAAACATGAGTTAGCGCTTAACGAGAAACGTTGTTAATAACAAAAGACATTTGCATCAATTGGGTTTTGATGGTGGATTTTTGACGAGGATAAAATTGTAAAATGCCAAGTTTTGTATATTTCTCGACTCCTATTTGATTTAATATATGAAATTCATATTTTATAATTTGAACATGAAATATCATGTTACACGATCTCCATCGATCATGTAACTTCATCAAAACATAAATATATGACGGCAATATTAGGACCTCCTGGTTGAGCTCTCGATATTCCATATTTTTCCAGATATCGCCTGGATTCAAAGTATTCACTTCTATATAATCTTAATGATTAGGATTCCTTTGCACAGACGCTAGCTAATACAAAGCGATAACGTCTTCGGATGTTGCAATGTTCCATGACTATGCGATTAAATGTTCGTAACAGGTATGATGCTTCCACTATCTCATACCTCGATTCTCGATAAATATAATGCTCCTGCATGCATTGCCTTGCTAGTATAGAGCCATCACCCAATTAACTAATCCTAGTGCAGAATTCATCAAGAATTCCTAAAAAATATTTTATTTTCACTGCAATATTTTATTACTTCAATTCATGGCTTTTCTCAGCTGAATTCCATGGATTGGTAATAAATATGCACCTTTTGTGCATATAGGCCACCACCGAGTAAGCCCTCGAGAAAATAGGCAGTATACTTAGTAATAATGCACGAACGAGTGTCATAAACCTCCATAATGTTTTTGTTAAGGGCACCCATTAGTCCATTTGGGGCACCTGTTAGTGGGGTTATTTTAGTCTCATTATTTTCTTTATGTGTCAACCACACGTGATGTGCGGGGAGAGTCTCGTGAAGATGTGGTTATAGTCTCAGAATGACTCTTTCAATCATAAAGAATTGTTAATCAAATTTGCTTTCTCTCCTACGACTTTTTGTTCTCCCCTACCCAATATCTATCCTTAGAGATTCGAGTTGTCTTTGTGCTAATTTGTAGTGTAGATCACTATAATTGGTATCGGCACTCGATCCGAGTGTTCCTGTGTAGCCATGGTGACTCAAAAGAGTTTGTTGCCCTAAACAAAAGAGTTAATGAATTATCCAAGAACAAGTGGGGGTTTCAAAGATTTGAGTAAGAACTTGGATGAATCTCGAATTTAGTATCTCTGGCGCTCGCTGGCAGGGATTGGGAAGTCTGTTTGAGACTCGGGATGGTTTCGCTAGAGGAAAAATTCTAAACCAACAACGTTCAAAGGAGGAATACTGAAACCCCAATCAAGCCAACAACTCGCTCGTATGGAAAAGGTCTTGATCCGAACGTAACAAACATATTCTCCCGAATCCGATTTCACATTCTCATAAACCCAAAATAGAGTTTCCTAGATTTGATGGGAAGACCCTAGATCTTGGATTCAAAAATACAATAAATTCTTTCAACCCATCTTTTGATGAAGAGCACGAGAGGTAGTGATGGCCTCGTCAGATCTAGATGGTAAAGTTGATGTGTGGTATCAAAACTACCAAAGCCTCAGTAAGGATTTGATATTAGGGGAATTTTTGCGCTAATTTTAACTTTAAGTTTTGTGAATTAGTCCATGATGATATACTTGGTGAATTCAACAAATTATTTCAAGAGGGTACTCGTACTTGAATATCAAGAACTCTTTCGAGGAGCCAAGGCCCTCATGATAGCCAAGAATCATTACCTCACCGAATAATATTTCATCTAGCTTCATTAGTGGTTAAAGTAAGAGATTAGATGGCAACAAATGCACTCCCCATCCACTCAATCGCAATCTATTTGCCGTAATGTTAAGCCTTGCAGAGAAAACAACTAATAAGGCTTTGGGTTTGTCTCCAAACTCCCTCCACTATCAATGGGTGGGAGCAGTTATAGAAGCTTTGTGACTACTCCTAAATCAAATTCTCCATCTCCTAGAGGAAGCCAAAGTCCAAAGATACCACCACCACCACCACCACCACCCCCACCCCCACCACCACCACCCCCAATTAAAAAGTTAACATATCTTTGAGATGGAGTGCAAGAAGGGAGAAAGATTATGTTATAACCGTGATGAAGTCTTTCTAAGGGTCACAAATGTTAAACAACATCTCTATTTGCTAGTGATAAGAAGAAGAATCGACTAACTGCGAAGTGGAATCTCCGTAAAGTCCCACCGATACAAGAGTCAAGAAAAGGTGGAAATTTCATACATGCATTATCCGGTAACGTATCTCACTACACTATCCAAATTCAAGGAATCACTATGAACAAGATACCAATTACCATTCCTAGACAGGAAGTACCCATAGCTTACTAGATCCCCGGGCTGGCAAGGCTCGTGGCACAATTAATCAACCCACCGCCGTGCAAGTTGTTGTTGTAGTTGATGGCAATAAGATACTGAGTGATGCTAAATGCCACATTTTACTTGGAGTTATGGGACAATTATTTCCGCATCACAACTAAAGAAGTTAAACCCCAAACACTCGGGTTATCAACCCTTTAATATCTACATAGTTCGTATTTTCAAGAACCAACATCCTTACCTCCTCAAAGGTCCTATAACCATCACATACCCTTGTACCCTAATGCCACCCCTCCCTAATTAGAGACCCTCACAGATACCCCAATGTACGTAAGGAGGTAGTTGAGAAGTCGGGTACAAGAGATGTTGAAAACTGAGAGTTATAAAACCTAAAGAACAACCCCTTCTCTTACCTATCTTATTAGTCAAAAAGAAGGACGGGCAATGGAGGTTCTGTGTAGATTATGAAGGTGAATAAGTTAACAATGAAGGACAAGTAAACATTCCCGTTATTGAAGAGCTATTGGATAAACCGAAGGGTGCTAAGGTCTTCACCAAAAATGACTTGAGGGCAGGAGGTATCATCGATCAGTTACCTAGCACACCTACGTAAGACCGCATTCAAGACACACAAAGGGAACTATGAGTTCTGTAGTCATGCCCTTTGGACTTAAGACTAATGCCCCAACCGATTAATCTTTTATGAATGATGTATTCAGGCCTTATTTAAGGAAGTTTACCCAAGATTTTTTGATGACATACTGTCTACACCAAACATTTTACTCACCTTCAACATCTCTGCAGAACTAACACTAGTAACTCTCAAGGAACATTCACTCTTTTGCAAAGCTCTCGTGAAATGTTCCTTTGCCAAGACCAACCGAGTACTTTGGGACACATTATTTCTCGGTGAAGGTGTAGTCACAGAATTCCAACAAAGATTGATGCGATGACAAGATGGCCTACTTAGCCGATCATCAAAGATCAAGTGATTTTGGGGCTGACAAAGTTATTACAGAAAGTTTGTAAGGAATTATGGAATTATTGCTAAGCCACTCGCTGCATTTGTCAAGAAAATAGCTTCCACGGGGACAAATTTCTACTAAACCGCTTTTGAGAAGCTTAAAAACACCACATCCACCCCATTTTCGGTATTACCGACTTTAGCAAACCATATGAGCTATCCACCGATGCTTGTGACACCGGGTAGAGCAGCTTTAATGCAAGAGGGCGCATCCATGTACCCTTACTACAACAAAGTAATAACCGTGCTCTTAGCTATGTCAACATACGAGAAGGAACTAACGGCAGCAGTAATGGCAACAACAAGTGGAGGTCTTACTCTGTTAGGGAACAAATTTACTATCTACACTAACCACCAAAGTATCGTGTATTTCATGAGCACAAGAGAGTGCACTTTATTACAAATAAAAGTGGTTAGCCAAATTATCGATATGACATGAGTTATACTTACAAAAAGTGGCTCGTGAGAATCCAGTTGGTAGATGCACTATCAAGAGTACATTTAGAATGAGATTTTCATTGTCGCAGTCTCGACTCTTTCTACAACCAGATTGGTTCATGGAAGTACAAGAGAGCTACAAGAACGACATTCTTGCCGAGAAACTGACATACATCTTATCGTACAAGATCCAGAGGGAGGACTATACGTATCAAATAATGAATACCAGTACAAGGGAAGAATCTACATTAGCCAAGAGGGTAACCTGGCTGCGTAAAATCATCAAATCTAATACTTCTCTTGTGTGGGGAGGACATTCTAGAAAGCTCAAAGTACCTACCAAAGAGCCAAACTATATTTCTTTTCGGGTATGATAAATCTGGCACATCAATGAGGTGGTAAGGACCTCAGAAATCTTCCAACAACACAAGGGTTTTGACACCGCACCCACCGACTCGCATCAACCACTTCCCAAAGCATCAACAAGCTCCTGGAACATATCAAGATGGACTTTATAACCTGCCTTACCAAAATCCGATGAACATGGTATTGATGTTGAAAAAGCATTTGGGATATCAAAGACAAAATTCCTCGATTCTATTTCTTTTGAAGAAGTATTATCTTTTCAAGTTTAGGATTCTTCAAGGTTTCGTAATTTTTAAAAGAAATTTCTTCACTTAAAGAACTAATAAATGATTCTTTATTTTTTAGTCGTTCTTTAATAAGTATCTATTTCTTTATATTGTGGAGTAGTTATGAATTTAAATAAAACTTCAATATTAGAAATTTTATCGAGAATCCCTTTTTCATCAATTTTAATAATTGGGTAAAGCATATGAAGAAAAGGATTTCCTAAAATAATTTTGTGTGATAGGTTTTTAAACCATAATAAATCTGTGATTTGAAAAGCACATTTTTTCATTGCAAATCATCGCATCTTCTAATTTATACTTAATATTTAAACTAGAATTGTCTCAAAGTATTTAAAAACTTCACTAGTTTTAGAAAAATATTTTGATGACTAGAGTAACCTTAATGTACCATTTTGGGGTAATAACCGATTTAAAAAGATTTATATTTGTATTCTCGAAGGTGGAAACTCTTGTGAGAACCTAATTCAAGATTATTCGCTTAAGAGGTTCCAATTTTGATTCCTTATTAGGAGAAAATTGATTAGATTCTAATAAAGTACTTAGATTTTAGATTCTTAATTTCCTCAGATTTCTTTTAGTTCGCATTTTAAACTGATATTGTTGTATCAATGGTTTTTTATTGTCATTATTGGGCTATTAAACCTATTCATAATATCTTTGTATTCATAAGTCTCAATATTTCCTTTCTGTGTTTGCGAATCTCTATCCTGCTTTAGATATTCCGAAGAAGTCTTGCCTTCTTCACTCCAAGGCACCGATTTTGTCAATGACCTCAAGACAAAACTATCTTCTTTGGTTAGACACATAAACCATTGATTTTACATAGTTGCTTTGTAATGGCCTTCGCATTGTCCATCACAACTATCACTACTATCCTAAGAGTCATATTCTTCGTTCAAGAAGCATTATCTCGTAATAACAGATATGCACATTGTCTTCATTCTCTTGATCCGATTCTATATGATTATTTTTAAAATTGACCTTTTAAGCCTTCATCAATATCAAGACTATTGATTTTTTGTTGGTGGTACACTTATTAGCCAGAAGGACCTACTTGCTTACATTTCCAAAGAGATACTGGTTGTTTCTTCTTTTAGAGGGTTTTTTAGGAAATTTTCCTTTAGAAACCTTTTATCTTTATCTCTTTTTAAAAGGTTCTTATAATATTTTTCTTTAAAGCGCTTTTTTAGATTTCTTTTGTTTTCTAAAATTATCAATATTTTGATCGAAACCCATTTGTTCACGTAAATCTCCTTTTTTTTGCAGCTCTTTTTCCAAAATTTTTCCTTTTGAATTTGTTTTTTATAAATTTAATGTCATTACATAAAGAAATACCTTTTAACTACTTCGCTATAAGGTCTCCATGTGTAGGTATCATAGGAATTTTTCCATTATTAGCATTTCTATTTACGATTTTTTATTCGTTCGCAAAGAAATTAAATAAGTCCCGATAAGAATTTTTTTTCCGTGACCATGGTGACCATCATTCCTCCAAAGATTTTTAGAAGAATACATCTTTATACCATTTGAAACGGGATGAGTTGGGCACTTTAAGTTTATTAATTGTTCTTGGATTCTTTCGTATTCATATCATGTTGTCCTGCTGTAAGTGACAAGAATAGTATAATGTATGTATTAACTATGTCGTGGGTATTACTATTTGGTTTAATAGCGTTATGAATGGTCAAGTTTGGCTTCGCTGACAAATAATTGTCGCACCATCCTTTAGTCGCCAGAAAGCCATTAATAAGAGCTTCATGAGACAGGTTCCTTATTATCTCGAGCTGCATAGGAAATCCTTATTTACAAAGTTCAGCCATTTTTTGGCCTTGAGTCACCCATACACTGCACCATCTGTGGCCAAGGTATTTATAAGATACAATATATAAAACCGCATGACTCCCTAAGTCCATAGTTTCGTATAGATGTTGTGTTTGTAGCAACTTTTGGTGTGCCTCGTCGTTAGCCGGGAACATCATTACACTTGAGTACCGCCATCACCCCCTGCATCGACGGCGTACTAAAAGGGTTAATGCCCGCCCGGAGTCCTATCTAAGGTGTGAAGGACTACTCAAGCCAAGTAAATGGGTATCCCGGGTTGCAATGGCTCAAAAGGGTATAACACTAGCCACCACACAAGCCCGAAACTTTCTCCTTCAAGCCTTATTTGATATGCTCCACCCCAATTTGGGATCTCTACTCCAACACAAGGAGTTAATGCGTCAAGTTGATAATTACATCAACATAGGCAAACAATGAGAATGCCACCGAGAGAAGCATTAGAGATGTCCCGAAAGAATCAAAAATCGTGGTCGACAAGAAGAGGCCAGAAGAGCATTTGAGGCGGGGGATCGCGTACTTACGCTTATAACCCTACAGACAATCCTCGATAAATTGAGGAGGAATTTAAAGCTCTCCGGGTAAGTTATTTGGACCTTATCAAAGCTGAAGAGAAAATTAGGAAGGTAGCCCAAGTCGGGTTACCGGGGTGAGGATCTAAAATACACCTACCTTTTCATGTGTCACAACTTAAGCCTAAGTTGGTGTTTATGGGTGAAAACTATTTCCGCTATTGTAATTTGGGGGTGTGGATGAGAAATGAATCTAAACCTTAAACAAATGCACTTTATGGGAGTGCTTGTAGATTCGAGAAATCAACTGCGTGCAAGTCCTACTTAAACTAAGAAATTGCCGTTCTGCATTTGTTTGGCCACAAAGTGAAGGAGATGGGGTTGATCTTAAGGAGGGAAGAGAAGAAGGTGTTGAGATTGTGAAGGTGTTGGCTGCGTATGACTTGTACTCGTAAAAGCCGAACCGGCTCACAGATGGGCTACTGGCTCCGGTGTTTGAATCAGACTAATCAACACTTGCCTCGTTGTCTTGACTTGCTTTTTTTTTTGAAACAGGGAGGAGAATCTATTTATACAAGTAATTTTGAGCCTTATTCACGTCTCATGGGAAGTGGAGGGAAGTGAATGATAAAGTAAAGAGTCAAAGTTGCTATACCACCCGCCTCTTGCCCACTTCTCCCGGCTATCTCTAACCGTCCATGACTTCCGACACGTTCTCACATGGCGCTGCTGTACGCCGCACCGTAAACCGCTGCATCAATACCCTGGGCCAGTGACATGATTGATGTCTAGTGTGTGGATCGTGGGGACCCAAAGTAGCATAATGCCAGGACAATAACTAAGTTATTTAGGAAGCTCGATACTTCAGAAGTATCGTGTGTATTCTATGCGGTACGCATCATGGTGTGGTAGAGTGACAAAGGTGACTACCATGACGCCTCATCGACCAATTAACCCCCGACTGTGGTCAGTATAACCAAGCCTATGAGCTGGACGCGACGAGATGAGCTTGCATTCATCTCACCATTAGTGGAATTAGGGTTTTTAAGAGGTGCGTGCCATCACTCTTCAGCCTTGGTCGAATCCAAGCTTGAGATACAATTTTATAGGGCCGATCAGTATGTGTGTAGACAACATGACGGCAGAGGGCGCCCATACCTTATTGTTCTCGTGAAAGTGTGATATGGGCCACTCAATTTGTCCCATGGGTTGAGGTCAAGATCAATTTGCAACAAATGTGCCGCAAAAGCCGCGCATCATGCCAATTTAAAGCACGCTGGCTCAAGACGACCAAGCTTGGCCTGGGCCTTGGCCGATTAGTCCTAGAGATACAAACGACGAGCCAGTGTACACGTCCATACCTTAATATCCCATAAAAACGTTGATCTAAGCCACTCAATTTGTCCTAAAAGTTGAGTGGTCGAGATTAGTTTGTAACGGGAGGTGCGACCATGCCTAGTTCGGCGTTGGGATCGAGGCAACTGTGCATGATATGCCTTGGCCGATCTAAAAGGAGATGGGATGGCCCACTGCGGTCATGTTGATGCGCACACTGCACTGCTTAGTCTAACCTCGGACCCTTTATCTGTGCAAGGAAAAAAATGGACGTTCGTGATGTTCAAACCCTTTAATTAGGGTTTCACCCGCCATGCATCATGCCTTGTTTTGGGCGCACGAATCGGAACGACCAACTATAGTCGTCCCGACCGATCTGGCCATGTATGTAAAGCGCCCACTGTATTTGTGCGACATGCTCCTGCCCTTTGAATCTACATCTACACCCTCCATCTACGCTCGCGGATGGATGGTTGAGACCGACACACGTAATATGCCGCAAACCCTAATTTAGGTTTTTCGGTCGATACCGCTTTCGTGGACTCGCTGAAAGCTATGCCACCCTTTGGGGAAGCCGACCATGCGGGCCCGCGTTGGCCTGAGGAATATTCCAATACCCGCTTTGGGTCATGGATTCAATCTAAGCCATCCAATCATGTTGGTGAAGTCGATGGTCGTGATCGCTCGAGACCGATATGGACACCCAGTTCAAACATGCTCAATCAAGCAAGTATAACACACCGAGAGATGTATGCCTAATCTGCCAAGAGGTAACACACCGAGAGTTGTATGCCTAATTCTGCCAAGTATAACACACCGAGAGTCGTAACATGTAACGGTATTTCGTACATGCTTCATTATTAATGCTTGGAGGTTTGTGTTGCTCGCTAAGAACAACAATCGTCATGCCGCACCGGTAATGAGTACAGAAATACAAGGCCAAGTTATGCATTAATTAATAATGTCAGAAATTCACAGTGGCATGGGATCGCTACACATGCTCCAACTCGGATGAATTTCGTATTTAATTCACTGCACACTGATATACCACATGCTCCATTCTAGTTGGAATTAGTAAAGTGAAGAAGTATTCATCACTTATTAATGGCTTTATCTTCGTTAGCGCATAATTTTTGCTTTACAATTTTAGCCTTAAAACGAAAACCGCTATCATCATTGGGTCCCCCATTTAGCACATGATGGTTATACTATCGTGGGTGGGCAACAGATGGTGACATATACATAAGAAAACAAGATAAAGGAAGTCTACCTTAGGGATTCTCACCAATCGCGGGCAATCCTCCATGCGTGCGTGACCACGAGCCTTGATGGGACCTGGCTTCCTCCCTTAGGTGTTTGAGCTAGGAATAAGATTTTTCTTCTATTGGGATTCCCCAGCGTGGGTGCTTACACACTGCTGGTTGAATCGCTCGTATCTAGATGCTCCCCGATTCTTGATTAGGGTTCAAAAGAAAGCCGACTTGGTCGGTGTTGAATCCTCATATATCAGGCGAGCTTCGCCGTAATCGTTTTAGTCTTCCTTTAGGGTTTCTTCAGACATATATGCATGTGTAGAGATTTTGAACCACTTTTACGATTTTGCAATAGGGTTTTCTCGAAGAAACTCCGTTTTCTCATCATGTCGAACAACAGTGGATCGTCTTCTTCATACCATCCAGGATCTTTCGTTAAACGTGCACGACCTGCATTTGAGATTCATGATGAATCCCCTGCTCGTGTTCTCCGAGTCAAGAAGATCATACCGGTTGCATCTCTTTTTCCTTTTCGAATAATTTCTTGTTCTTCATAATGATCGGTGAATAATCCTCTCCTTCTTACAGAGATACCCCACCGGAACATGTGTGACAGCTTATCGATGATGACGACTTAACCGATCCTCTTCCTTCAAACTCAAACACGCCTACCCTGTGGACCTCGAGGATGATGATCTGGGTATCTCATCTTATGAATACCCCAATGCAGGTCTTTCATTCAATGTTCGCATGAAATGTTTATCCTCCAGCTACCGAGATGTCGGTGGATTCTTGGTGCGGAAGGAGTTTGTGCCTTTGTACGCAAAGTTATGGAGAAAGTACGGCCATATCGCAACCAGGAATGTGGTCCGGCACTGTTCATCTGCTTTGGTCACCACGGTGAAGCTGCCTTTTTCCCATGATTGATGATATGGAGAATATTTCTATCCGCGACGTTGCTCGAATCAAGCCTCGAAAAGTGGGAGAATATGGTATATACCGGTGAATCCATGGAGTTCAACGTGGTTGGTTGCGGCGCGTCTTGATATCATCAAGGTTGATCGATCCGGTATCCTCGTGAAATGTTGTTCCTGCTGCAAAGCTATCTTGGAAGAGGAGAAGGCTCTGGATGCGGAATCAAAGAAGGTAGAAGCAGGCAATACGGGACTTGAAGAAAAGGACAGAGAGATATCAAGCTAGGCTGGAGATGATGCTCTCAAGGAACTATAATCTGCTAGATGGCCTCCTCTAAGTCGCATTCATCTCGTATTCCCTCATTGTTAATGACGTTTATGTCAAAAGTTTTCTTTTGAACATCTTTGCGAATAAATTGCATTGGTTTTTGATTGGTGAAACGGGTTTTTCATTAATGCATCTACGAAAATTGATGATTGAAACATGTAATGAAAATAAATGCTCATGATTGTAGCGTCATAAGACGGAGCGGACAATGGTCAAGCATGATATGCCTTGAGCCATTTCCCATTGATGACCGCTTCCGCCTTGCCTCCGTCCACCTTAATGATCTTATAGTAGCCGTATTGTAAGCCTTGGTAGATCGTGTAAGGACCTTCCCATTTCGGTGAGAATTTTGGTGCAGACATGTCTTGTTGGATGTGCTTACCGTTTTCAAAACCAAATCTCCCACTCGAAAACACGTGGTTTCTCGGCTTTGTTGTATGCCCTGGAAATTCTATTCATGTACACACTGAGTGCGTTCTTCGAAATCCAGAGTGTCTAACTCCGCTACTCTAGAGTTAGAGGCTTCAGCCTCGTTCCAGTGGATCCCGGTTGCCGCTGCAATCCTGGCTGATGGGATTTTGATCTCTGCTGGGAGAATTACGTCCGCTCCGTAAACAAGTGAGTATGGGGAAACTCCAATGGAGCTTCTGGTGATGTCCGGTATGCCCATAGCGACATTGGTAATCGGTCATGCCATTCCCTAGGATTGTCGTGTCTTGTTCGATCGATGATCCGGATTAATGTCTTGTTGGTACTCTCGACTTGTCCGTTCCCTTGAGGATAGTAGATGGTGGAGAAGACATGTTTAATGCCATACTCTTCAAGTAACTCTCGTACTCGTTTATTGGCGAAGGGAGTGCCGTTATCAGTGATGATATGCTTAGGCACACCAAAACGACAAATGATATGTTCTTTAATGAAAGCCGCAATTGTTGCTCTCTGTAGTTCCTCGTAGGGGAATGGCTTCTACCAATTTGGTGAAGTATTCCGTCATGGTTATAATGTACTCGTCGTCGCTTCGATGATGGCGGATTGATTTTCCCGATAATGTCCAGATCTCGACTTAAAATGGCCAGGGACTGCTTATCGAGTACAAAGGGGTGGAAGGCGCGTGAACAAGGTTCCCATGAATTTCGCATTTGTGACAGTTTTAAACAAAAGCGGCTGCGTCATCCTCCATGGTCGGCCAATAGTATTTCTCGTGTATCTGGAGAAACAGCTTTCCTCTTCCCTTGATGTTCCCCTTCATGTGTTTCCTTGACATGGCCGGGATTTCTACCCAGCCTGAGCATCGTAATAGATCACCTCCGAAGCTCTTGCGACACAGATCCCTTCGTGGAATACTGAACCGCTTGGCCTTTTGCTTTATCTTGATGGCATCCTTTTAATTGGCTGGAGTTTTTCCGTCACGGAGATAGCTAATGTATGGCTCTCTCCAGTCCCAAGCATGGTTCACATTAAAAACTTCCAATTGATGTGGCGGTGCTTGGCAATTTGAGCATGACTTCGATGTAGTCCGGATTGAGTCTCCATCTCGCGCCGTAATAGCCTGAGCGTTGAAGTCGTCGGTAAAGCGTTACTACCGGTGATTGTCCACAAATTTCATTATGAACACGACTCACCTGTAGTTGTGCTTCGTCATCCCCAAGACATCTTGACGGGGAACCATCCGGTTTCGATAATACAAACATACCATGAAGCATGAAAAAGTTCGCAGGGTTTTGAGACCGACCTTTCGTTGGGAGAGTGAGGCTGTTGAGCTCTTGAATGATCGGAGTTCTCCAATCGTCGGTCTTGGTATCTTTGTATTGTGATAGCCATGTCGATTCTATGGTTCTCTCTCTTTCTGTCAGTGTTTCTTCCAAACCCTCGAACTTCAATTTGGAAGCCGATTTTGCTAGACAATCGGCGTGTTTGTTATTCTCTGCGACCAACATGGGTTATGGTTGCATCGGCAAAATAGTTTAGTAACCTCTCGTGCTTCCGATCGGTATGGAGCTAGCGTTACTTCCTTCAATGCGTATACTCCATTCATATGATTCACCGAGTAATTTGGAGTCACCTCTTATCTCCAGACGCGTGACTCTCGCTTGCTAGCTATTGACGACCCTATGAGGAAGGCTTCATACTCTGCGAGTTGTTGGTGCATTCGAAGTCCACTCGAAGGAGTGTGAGAATACTTCCCAATCGGAGATACTAATACCACGCCCGCTCCTCCGATGACTCATCGCTGAGGGTAGCAGAGCCATCAAAATACAAGAGCCACACTTCTTCTTCCAAAACAGAGATGTATGGAAATTCTCCAGGAAGATCCTCGTGTAGCCCTATAGTGCCTTCTCCAGGGAATGCTGCTAGTAAGTCTGCGACTGCTTGACCCTTGATAGCTCTAGGTGACGTACATGTTATGTCCAGCTCTGACATTTGGAGAAGCCACTTGCCTGTCCTTCCCGTCAAGACCGGATTTGAAAGTAAAAACTTTGCAGGATCAGATTTAGACACGAGTATCACCTTGTTGGATAGTAGGTAATGCCTAAACTTCTGAATGGAATGGATCAAAGCTAAACATGCTTTCTCCGCTTTGGGATATCTGAGTTCAACAACTCTTAATATTCGGCTGAAATAGTATATGGGACGTTCGATTCCCTCGTCGTCTTCCTGAGCGAGTAGAGCCTACGGTGGTGTCACTGAAGGCAGTGTAGAGACACATCGGCTTCCCTTGTACATGAGACTTCATGATGGCTGGAGATGACAGTATTCGTTGAATCTTTCGAAAAGCTTCCTGCTGGGTTGCGGTCCAAACGAAGCCGGCTCCTTTCTTCAGCAAGGGGGTGAATGAGGCGGTAAGTTGGGCTAGACCAGGTATAAAACGTCGAATGTAGTTCACCTTGCCCATGAAACTCTGGATCTCCTTCACAGTTCGTGGAGGCGGCATTGTGAGGATAGCCCGAGTCTTGGACGGGTCTACCTTAATCCCACCTGCAGTCACTTGGAATCCTAGAAATTTACCTGAAGAGACACCGAAAGAGCATTTCAAAGGATTCATCTTCAACTTGTATTCTCGACACCTCTCAAAAACTTGCCGTAAGACGTTGGTGTGATCTGCTCAAGCCCTTGACTTGACCACGATATCATCTACATAGTCTTCTACTTGTTTATGCATCATGTCGAGGAAGATTGCCGTCATAGCACGTTGATACGTTGCGCCGGCGTTCTTTAAACCGAATGGCATAACAGTATAGTAAAAATTGCCAAGAGGGGTTCGGAAGGCTATCTTACTTGCGTCGTGCTCATACATCCTCATCTGATTATATCCGTTGTAACTATCCATGAAGGAGAACATGCCGTGTCCACTGGTGGCGTCTACTAACATGTCGATGTTAGGCAGAGGAAAGTCGTCCTTGGGACAGCACTTGTTCAAGTCTCTGAAATCCACGCAGCCCCGAATCATGCTGTTTTCTTCTTTACCGGGACCACATTAGCTAACCAGTGTCGGATGATGAATAGGTCCGATGAAGCCAGCAACCCGTGACTAGCAACTTCGAATTTCGTTCTTGATTTGTTCTTCCACTTCGTATCCGAATTGCCTTGGAGATTATTTGATTGGCTTGGATCCGGGTATGACATGTAGGTGATGAGTGACCAATTTTTCATCTAGACCGTGGCATTTCCTCGTATGTCGAGCAAACACATCTTGAGTACTCCTTGGTAGATTGGACAAGACACTGCATTCGTCCCTGAGTAATTCAGGCCCAGTAAAGCAGACCTGAGGTCTTCATTCCCGATATTGGAGTCTAGAGCTCAAATCGAGTCGTAGAGTTGTTCATAATCACCTTAGGTATTTATTGTGGGGCGTCAATACCTCCTCTTGTGTTTAAATCGTTCTTGCGGCATTCAATTGGGCGGAGAGATTGGGTTCCAGTCTCTCCTACTAGTATAACAGCGGCTATCCAGTATATTGTCTTACGTTACGATCGGCTCGCTCGAAAGTCTCGTTCCTTTTAGTGTGAGCATGGGTGAAGCTTATTAGGATAAAGATGGGCGCCTCGTCGAGAAAGGTGTGGGAAGTGGTGCTTAGCTCCCGAGGATGCAAGTCGGTCTTCTCTTTTGGTTTGACGACGTGGGTAGTGAAGAGGGTGCACATGACTTTATCGACCTTCCACTGTAGGAGTTTCTTTTGGCTCGAACAGTTCCACTCCGCATATTGGGTGCGTACGGAGACAATGATGCGGGAATACTGGATGACTTCCTCACTTAGCATGGTCTTCGAGCACTCGGTGATACGTTGAAGGGATGACCTTATTGTCATGAAGCCACGGTCTCCCTAGTATCATATGGTAGTCCGGCTCCTTTTCTATGACTTCAAATTTTACTTTTGATCGAACGAGTCCTACCGATAAATTCGATTGACATACCCGTATGTGCTGGTCTCGGTTTCCTTCGAAGTCCGTCATTGTGGTGGGCTGCCGTACAATCTTGCATGGTCTAACCTTGGTTGTCCTGAGAGTCTTGAGAGTAATCACATTCGAAGATGCTCCTGTGTCGACGAGGGCCTTCCTGAACTCTGAACCCTTGATGCGTGCGGTAACATGTAGGCCGGTTGCAGACCTTCCTCTCGCCATCATGTCGTCTTACGTCAAATGTAACATTATTTACAGATGTTTCCGATGAAGTTAGGACTTCTGGACGTGAAAGAGTCAGGTGTACGTCCAGAGCTATTTTATTAATTGCAGGAAACATCTCTGCCCGTTGATTCTTCGAGAGGTGCAAGAGTTCACACAAGCTTTCCACTAGAGATGCCGCTTCCTGATCCACTGGTCTCTGGTTCGTAGTAAAGCTGTTGATCTGAGGTGAACAAATCCCCGGTGTAGAGGTCTCTGGAACGCTCATCTCTGATGTCATCTTAATAAGGAGATCAAGTATGCCGTTTACTGCTTCTTTGATTAGCTCCATGTTCTTCGTGTGAATCTCATGTACCCGTGCTAGTTCGCTTAATGTTGGAAATCTCCTGATCATGTCGTCAGATACGCCGTTAGGAGAAGGGGTATCTCCGTTGGAGGAACCATCAGGATTTGAGGCTGTTGAGGCGATCCTAAGACCAACCATCTCGAAATTGATTGAATGGTATTGAATAAATTGACTTTACAACCGAGAGATTAACCTCCCACTGTGGTCGCCAATTGTTTATGGGTGAAAACTATTTCTGCCTGTTTTGGTAATTTGGGGGTGTGTGGATGAGAAACGAATCTAAACCCTAAACAAATGCATTGCACGGGAGTGCTTGTAGATTCGAGAAATCAATCTGTGCAAGTCCGGCCTAAACCAAGAAATGGCCGTTCCAGACTTGTTTCGGTCACAAAGTGAAGGAGATGGGGTTGATCTTAGGGAGGGAAGCGAAGAAGGTATGTAGATTGTGAAGGTGTTGGATATGTATGACTTGTATCAGAAAGCTGAACTGGCTTGCAGGATGTAAGCTATCAGTTCCGGTGTTTGAATACGATTATATCAACACTTGCCTTTGTTTCTTGACTTGTCTTTTTCTTTTGGAAATAGGGAGGAGAACCTATTTATACAAGTCATTTGAGCCTTATTCACGTCTCTCGTGGGAAGTGGAGGAAGTGGAGTGATGGAGTAGTGGAGTTGTGTGTTAGTGTTACACGACTCAGCCTTGCCCACTTCTCCTGTCATCTCTAACCGTCCATGACTTCTCGACACGTTCTTGTGATGGCGCGTTGCACGCCGCACGCTGTAAACCGCTGCACCAATACCCCGATTTGTGACATGATTGATGTCTCGAGTGTGTGGATCGTGGGACCCACAGAAAGTAGCATGTAATGCTAGATTAAATAACTAAGTTATTTAGGAAGTCGATACTTGTGAAGTATCGTGTGTATTCTATGCAGGTCCTGCATCATGGTGTGGTAGAGTGACGGGTGGTGATCACCATGACGCCTCACTGACCAATTAACTCCTGACCAGGGTTGTATAACCAAGCCGGTGAAGTTGGACGGACGAGATGATCTTTGAGACATTCATCTGCGACCGTTCGTGGAATTAGGGTTTTTGAAGAGGTGCGCAAGCATCACTCTTCAGCTTGGTCGAATCCAAGCTTGGGATACAATTTTGGCAGGGCCGATCGTGCATGTGTGTAGACAACATGACGGCGTAGGCGCCCATACCTCATTGTCTCGTGAAAGTGTGATCTGGGCCACTCAATTTGTCCGGCGAAGTTGAGTGGTCAAGATCAATTTGCAACAGAAATCTGGTGCCGCAAAAGCCGCGCATCATGCCAATTTAGGGCGCGCGTTCCAAGACGACCAAGCTTGGTCGGTCTTGGCCGATTAGTCCGAGTATACAAACGCGCGAGCTAGTGTACACGTCCATACCTTAATATCCCATAGAAACGTGATCTAAGCCACTCAATTTGTCCCAGCAAAGTTGAGTGGTCGAGATTAGTTTGTAATCGGGAGGTGCGACCATGCCTAGTTCGGGCATGCGATCGAGGAAACCAGGCATGATATGCCTTGTCCGATTGGGTGTGGAGATAGATGGGCCCACGGTGGTCATGTCGATGTGCACCGGACCTGCTTAGTCTAATCCTGGACCCTTCATGCGTGCAGTAGAAAATGGACGTTCGTGATGTTCAAACCCTAATTAGGGTTTCACCGGCCGTGCGTCATGCCTTGTTTGGGCGCACTAACTGGAACGACCAACTATAGTTGGTCCTGACCGATCGATCATGTATGTAGGCGGGCCCACTGGTGTTTGTGTTGACATGCTCTGGGCCCTTTGAATCTACATCTACACCCTCCATCTATGCCTGCGAAGATGGATGGTTGAGACCGACACATGTAATATGCCGCAAACCCTAATTTAGGTTTTTCGTCCATACCTGCTTGGCTTGGACTGGTTTGGCAAGTTATGCCACCATTTTGGGAGGCCGACCATGCGGGGCCCGCGTTGGGCCTGTAGTGAATATTCCAATACCGCTTGGGGTCATGGATTCAATCTAAGCCATCCAATCATGTTGGTGAAGTTGGATGGTCGTGATCGTTTCTGAGACTGATATGGACAGTCCAGGTTCAAACATGCTCAATCGGGCTAATATAACACACCGAGAGATGTATGCTCAATCGGGCTAGTATAACACACCGAGAGTTGTATGCTCAATCGGGCTTAGTATAACACACCGAGAGTTGTAGCTCATGACGGGTATTTCGTACATGCTTCATTATTAATGCTTGGAGGTTTGTGTTGCTCACTTGAGAACAACACTCGGTCGTCATGCCGCACCTGAATGAGTACAGAAATACAAGGCTGGTTATGCATTAATTAATAATGTCAGTAAATTCATGTGGTATATGGGATTGTTGCCACATACTCCAACCTCGGATGAATTTCGTGTATTTAATTCACAGAATACTGGGATTGTTGCCACATGATCCATTCTAGGTGAATTAGTAAAGTGAAGAAGTATTCATCACTTATTAATGGCTTTATCTTTTGGAAGATGTTAGCGCATAATTTTGGCTTTTACAATTTTAGCCTTAAATGAAAATCCACCATCAACGATCTGGAAGTTGGAGTAATGCCACAGACCAATCGCCACTACAATTAAGGAAGGAGATCTTAAAATAAAGCCATTGCAGGTGTTGAGTACTAGGGTGATAAAGAAGAACAACCAGAATATTACTCAGGTGTTTGTTTATTGGGATGGCTTTGCTAGGGATGAAGCTACTTGGGAAGATAAACACTCTCTAGAGCTGCAATTTCCAAAAATGATTCTTGAGGACAAGAATCTGGAGAAGGAGAGGGATTTGTCATAAACCTCCATAATATTTTTTGTTAAGGGAACCCATTAAGTATGTTTGGGGGCACCCTCGTTAGTAGGGTTAGTTTAGTCTATTATTTTGTTTATGTGTCAACCACACGTGATGTGCACGAGAGCCTCGTGAAGATGTGGTTATAGTATGTAATTGACTCTTTCCGAGTCATGAAGAATTGTTAATCAAATTTGCTTTCTCTCCTACAACTTTTTGTTTTCCAGATCCAATCTCTATCCTTAGAGATTCAGAGTTGTCTCTGTGCTAATTTGTAGTGTATATCACTACAACGAGCACCCAAAAATATGGACGAATGAGGATTTGGAGAGATATGCAAAAAGGAAAATGAACTAAAAAAGAGGCGTGGGACCGAGTCGCAGTCGGCCATGTCGCAGCCGATCCCACACCTTTCCACTTCTTTTATTTCATTATTGTTACTTTATAACCCTTTGACTCCCTCATTCTAGCAAACCCTCGGTTCTCCATATTTTGTCAAATATTGCTTAATTCTCCGAAAAGCCCAAAAATTGAATGGGCCCACTATCATTAGGTCTTTTTTACCGATAATTATTAAAATATCATTATTCTCAAATATTAGACGTTTGAGAAAAACCCTACTTGCTCATTCGAGCAAAATTGAGAGTTTCGTCAAGATCAAACTCTTACGAAAAATACAAAATATTGCACAAGCGTCCGACTTGAAAAATACCGAAATTCTCAAAAATGGATCTGCCGTCGACATGGTGGCCGTGCACCACCATGTCCGACTTGGGCCGGTCCGCTTGGACACCATGGTCTGACTGTCCACATTCCTTAATCCATATTTTGGATAATCCTTCACTTGGATAATGATAGGTGTTGTAAAACACCTAATTTACTATCTAGTAGTTCACGCTTTCTTTGCTATTTTTCCGGTGAATTATGTACTTTACGTGTGTTTTTGAGTTATTAGGTACTCTGGAGTCGCACGGAGGAAAAGAAGAGGAAATCATCAAAAAGGTGTATTTCACATGCTATCCGGAGCCCATTCAAGGTTAAGGGCCAACTCTCGGAGGAGCACTACGGCGAGGATAGCTAAGCTTAAGGGTGCCGCGATGGGTACCCCTTATCCGTTTCACCAAGGTGGCCATATCAATTTGCATTTTCCTACACAAGACCTAAAAATTAGAGAAAATCAATTCTCAATTATTTGTCTCTAAAACATAGAGAAGAAAGAGGCACAACAGCCATGGAGGGAATCCAGATCGAGAGTCTCTTTCTCTCATTCATTTTATTCCCCTGAACCAGAAATTAAAAGAGAGAGAGAACAGGAAAATGGTTGCAGCTGCTGTGAGTTCGTGAAGAACTCGAGGAGAATTTAATGAAATCGAGAAGAGAGAAGAGGCAGAAATCAGAGAATCGATGAAGGAATTGGTGGGGTTTTAAGTTCTGATTCATCTCGTGGTACAAGCTTACACGTGTGATGATTAAAGATTTCGATTAGGTTTGTTTTTGAATCTAGTTTAGATGGTAGAAATTGTGAAGATTAAGGGTTTGTGTTGATCTCTTTAAGAACTGAAATTGTGAGAAATCAGAGAAGGAAAATCGATTGAAGGGTCTAGATTCGATAAGAAAAGATGGGTTGAACTCGATTCGAGTTTGGATTGATTATGGCAGTGAACACATATAGTTGTGAAATTCCGGCAAAGTTTCAATAGAAGATGAATTATGACATGATTTGAGCTGCAAAGAGCTAGAATTGCAAGTGATAAAGCTGTGGATTTATGTGTTTACTGTTGATCTCACAGGGAGAGAATATGAGCTGCCGTAGAAGACCTGAGATGTTGGTGTTGTATTGCAGTGAGTGGGTTGAGGCAGTGCAGGTGTTGCTGGTAGTGTTAGCTCAAATGCAGAGATGACTTGCAGCTGTAATGGGTTGAATGGAAGCTGTAGCTGTAGCAAGGGAAACTGAGCTATGCCGAATCCTGGTGGTGCTAGAGCTGAGAGGCAGGCTGGAATTGAGCTAAGAAAGGAAGCAAGTGCAGCTGTCTTGGTAGTGCAAGCTTAAACCTGAGATATGCAAGCTATGTGGAATTGCAGACATGGCAATAGACCTGGAGGTTTATGCTGGTGAAGAGTGGTTCAGGTGCTAGTAATGCAAGTGGTGGTGGCAGCTGAAACAAGGGAATGTGTTGGCTAGTGTTGGTCTGTGTGTGCTATGTGGTTCAAGAATGAGATTGCAGGCAAATGAGCCGAAAATGAACGGCAAACTACTTAATCGAACTAATCGATTGCAACGACATGTGGAAATGGTGGTGCTGAATGGGTATTGAACTGCATAGAAGAATGCTAGGAATTGCAGGAAATGGTTTGTGATGTTGTTGCATTTGAAGTTGCAGGTGTTGTATGCTTGGTGGTTTCTTGACCTGTTGGTTTGCAGTGAAGTAGGAATGCTTGAGAAATTAGATGAATGGTTGCAGTGGAGATAAGAGAATGGTGATGCTGCAATGGACTGGTGGTCCGAGGGAGATGTAGGTGCAATGAGGCGAGTTGTTATGGGTCGGCAATGAATTGGAGTTGCATGTGCGGTTTATTTGAGATGGTCTGTTGGAGCGAGGATTTGCGGAAAGAAGCCGCTTGCTGTTGATGGGGAGATGGATGCACGACCAAGATGGTCAGCTAAGGAGATGGTGAAGCACAAGGATTGTGCATCACAGATAAGGATAGTCGCAATGGCCTAGAAGGCAAGCATCAACTCGGGCTGAGTTGAGCGACTCAGTCGACTCCAGAGTTGAGTCATCGACTCGTTAATTTTCCTGACTCACCTTGGCACGATTTGAATCGGTGACACAGG